>WYDI02033542.1:52874-65566 GCA_009867235.2 Psittacus erithacus | reverse complement strand
AGGGCCACGAGGATGATCAGGGAACTGGAGCACCTCCCGTATGAAGACAGGCTGAGAAAGTTGGGGCTGTTCAGCCTGGAGAAGGCTGCATGGGGACACATAGCAGCCTTCCAGTATCTGAAGGGGGCCTGTAAGGATGCTTGGGAGGGACTCTTCATGAGGGACTGTAGTGATAAGACAAGGGGTAATGGGTTCAAACTTAAACAGGGGAAGTTTAGATTGGATATAAGGAAGTTCTTTACTGTAAGGTTAGTGAGGCACTGGAATGGGTTGCCCAAGGAAGTTGTGAATGCTCCATCCCTTGCAGTCTTCAAGGCCAGGTTGGACAGAGCCTTGGGTGACATGGTTTCGTGTGAGGTGTCCCTGCCCATGGCAGGGGGGTTGGAACTAGATGATCTTAAGGCCCTTTCCAACCCTAACTATTCTGTGATTCTATAACTGAAATCCACAGTACAGTCATCTTAAAATGAAATTATTAATAATGTAAAGTTCATAAAACATAGGTAGTTTTTGTATAAAGGATGCTTTATCAGAAGACAGTAAAACATCTCTAGGTTTTTTACTGCTGCTGCTGTCACCTTATTGAAGTTGTATCATGTTATCTTACCTCATAACAATAATGAGTACTTTGCCACCATCTTTGCAAAGCTTATAGCTGAAAGGCATCCAGGTATCTACACAGGTGTAATAGAAAATAATTTATTAGAAATGAAAAATGTGCTTTCCTATGAACTCAAAAGGATGGGGAAATAGGCAAATCAGTGAGATTTTTCTGGGACAGCTAGAATATTGTATGATGACAATAAGATGCTAAAAATGGTGAAGATAGTTCAGTGTTTAAGGTTTTGGAGAGCTCTGATCAGGAACCTTTTCCACAGAAACATCCAGTTTTAGTAGCACTGGCCTTATTCTCCACTGCTTTTCCCTTATGCACTTTGTGTAGATATTTAAAATGTTACACTCAACCCGTGAAACTTCAATCCATGATTTCTTTTACACAGAACAAAGTAAAACAGTAACGTCCATCTGAACAGGACCATTCAAAATTCGACATGCCAATTTTCTAAGCAAAATAAACTGTACTGTTTCTGAGTATAAAGTACATTCTAAGGGAGAGACATTAAAGAGAAGTTTCCCAGATAAGCAGATAATTTCATAGCTATCCATTAACAGAATTTAGTCAGACTTCTCTAAGGCACCTTGCACTGGCTGCTGCCAGACACAGATTTGAATACACCATTAATTCGATCCAGCTTCTTCCCTCCCAATAAAGATAAATGAAATTCTAGTTGTTTATTCTGGGAATTACTTTTTCTTTTAGGGGTGGATGGAGAGGTGGGTGTGTGGCATGGCACAAGGAGTTGGAAGATTTATGGTTTTGAAGTTTTTGCGTCAGGATGCTCCTTACCGTCTCTTAACTTTAAATGCATTACCTTTATAATAGAAATTGTTTAACTTCACATCAGGGAATGAAAAGAAAATTATCAGAAAATTCAAATGTCCACTCTTAAAGACATTCGAATTTGGAATTTAGGTACAGCAAAAGAAAACTATTACATTGTGATAACATTTTCCCTAAGCAAGTCTTGACATTCTTTAAAGTACTGATTCTGAAAGGTATTATTTTAAATGAGAGACTGACATGACAACGGGTTTTGGAGCTTGACACATATATGTTGGAATTGGATGGCATTGTCATGCCTAGGATGCCTTTATACAGCTTAATTGAGTATCAACAGAAGCAGGGCTGTCACAGGCACCAGCACTAACTGTACAAGTCTGCCAGAAAAATTTGATACTACCTCTTGCATCTAGGGCATGCCACAATGTTTATACTGAAATTGTTACTCAAACTCCCTGGCCTGGCCAGGTTGGATAGCACCTTGGGCAACATGGTCTCTCTCGTGTGAGGCATCCCTGCCCATGGCAGTGGGGTTGGAACTATATGATCTTAAGGCCCTTTCCAACCCAAAACATTCTATGATTCTATTGATGAGAAAGGGAGTCACTACAGTGACTGCAATGGCAGAACTGGCAGCAGACCTTAGAATTGGTAACCTGCAGCCCTTTAAGCATGATCCCATCATGTCCAGCAGGTAATGAAAGAAAATACAAAGCACAGACAAAATGCAGATGAGCTTTTTTTTGACTTTCAATGACTAGCTGAAGAACAATTCAGAAAGAAGTGATGGTTCTGAAAAATCAGAGGACTGAGATACCACGTCTGTTGAAGCACAGTCTAATTACCAGATGACTGGCTACTCTGGGGTAGGTCTTTTTTTCCTTCTCTTTTATTGCAGCTGTGTTACATATTAATAATTGTACAGAATATTTAAACAGCCACAGTGCAATAAATTGATCGCTTAGGTAAGCTACCAGGTGAAACATCAGGTTTTCAGACCCTGTTCCTTTGGAAATAAGTGTCTATGTAAAAGAACTCGACTGTGAGCAGGATACTTCTTGGGAGAAGGAAGAAACCAGCTTGAATGCTTTGGTACAGGTGCAATTGAAGCTAGATCTCTTTCAAGCTAAGCATATACTGCAACCATAGGAACTATAAGATCAGTATCAAGGCTAGCCATAAGAGATGGTTTTTTCATTGCTCAGTTGTTACCATTTGGCCAACACCTCAATTTTATGGCTGAGACAATTAAATTGGTTATTTTTTTCTTGTCAGTGTACTGTTCTGTTAAACTCCCATTACCTGCAAAGATAATTAAGGGAAAAAGTTAAGTACCAAGGGGTAGATCACTATGATACCAGGACTTGGCTCTGAGTAAAGGCAGGCTCAGGAAGAGCATTCCCACCCAGATGGAGAGAACAAACACATCTGCAGAAATGTCCAAATGGGCAATGAAACTGGTGATGCTGAAGGCTGCATATAACAAATGAGGGCAGTGCAATACAACTTACTGATGGGAACATGACATTTAAGTCTGGCATAGCAACTTCCTAGTTCATACAGGGAGGGACAGAGAAAGGACTGGAAGTTACATAGTGATAACAGAGGTGGACTAAAGGGTTGTTGCAGACTTTGTCTGTAGTTGGCCAGGCTAGGGAAGGCTTGTTTTGCATAATCCTCAGATCAGAAATGTCTCACTATGTCTAAGTGTTGCAGAAGTGTTTCCCCATCTATTATGAAATGTTGGCACAAGTGTAGAGCACTTGAAGGAAGGAAGAAGATGGCACATTTATCCACTGAAGCAATATGGGACTGAAGAAGACAACTGCTGCTGTTTCACCACAGTTAGTTGAAAAAAAAAAAAAAAAAAAAGTGTCTCCAAGTGACATCATAGAAGAAATATCATTATTCAGGAAAAGAGATCTTCAAACTTGCAGTTCTGAGTAACCTGTGTTAACCACAGGCAGTATAGCACTCACCACCATACCTCAGCTCCCTCTGTAAGGATACATATTTGAAGAATTCAGTTAGTTAATAGGACATCCATAAGCAAGAGGAAGATGAAACAAGCTTCTTTCTGAAGTGTTTATCTGATGAGCAGAGAACACAAATGAGTGATTTAGTAAGAGATGGAATTACCTCCCTCCCCTTATGGGCCTCATTTTTTAATTGTCAAAGCAAAGCTGCTCCCTGGAGGCTGAAAGTACAGTTGGGTCTTTTTCTATAGACTCAGTTGAGCCACTTGAGATTGATGAGGTTTCTGAGTCTTGTCAGGAAGAGATGTAAGAGATGTTAGCTGCTCCGCTTGGTGAGCAGAAATTGCAGGGTCTTTGTCTGATAAGCAAAGACAGTTCAGGATGCTGGGGGGAAAAAAAATTTCTATAGCCTATTGGCTTCAAAATGCTTAATTAATAAACACAGTTTTAAATTTCACTTGTTTCACATTCAAAAGAGATGCATTAGCATAGACACTAGTGTGCATTAGCAGCACAGAACCACTTGGCTGTTTTGATTTTTGATCCTTGCAGACACAACCTTTACATTTAATATCTTAGAAGGATTTTCCTTTTCCCTGTCCACAATCCAACCCCCAAAACCTTGTTTAGTGTCCCTACCCATAGCCCATGTTCAGTATGCCTGCTAGAACAGGAGTTGAATTAAATTTCTCTCTCAGTTTGTTGGCTTGAATGATTCCCTATAAAATATGAGCACAGATCACTCTAGAGAAACACCAGTAATTATGATGTAAATGCAAAACACTTGATCCAAGCATGGATGTAACCCATTACTTCACATAGTTAAATTTAATTCTCCTCTCTGAGAGAAGTGAGGTAAAATGGACTGGAAACCAATGTTCTCTGAAGAGATTCATCAAGATAATCACTAGTGACAACAAAAGAGAAATGTCTTAAATATGCCAGAGAAGCACATGTACTGTGGTGCTTTATTGAAGTAAGTGCTGGTAAGGCGTCTAAACCAACATGTCAAGAACCAGAATATGTACAAATTACCTTGCAGCTTTGTGACACATTCTCACAATATTAGAGCTATTATAGATGAAAGCTATTTTAAAATATGTCCTTAAAGTAGTGCTGCTTTGGGGATAATTGTGGAAATAGAGTAAGTGTTTGATACTTAATGACCAGACACAGGTATTCTTTTAATATTGGAAAGTGTAATTGGCTTGCTGTTACATTTTTGCTGCAAGTGGAGTTGCTCCACTTAATGCTATATTGCTAAGGCTGGAGCAAAGTTAACTTCTATTGCTTGAACAAAAGGTAAGTGCTTTTGAAGTAGGATGATCAGTTTTGTCCATTGTAACTGAGAAATTTCAGATGACCATGACATGCTGTATGTTGATAACCACCAAGTGCTAGGTGGGCATGGATTTGTTAAAAAGCTTACAGGTAAATGAAGCTGTCATCCCTTTTTCTACTACAGATACTTCTGTTACTTTTATCTGCAGGAGATGAAATTGTAAATTAAGTATTTTTAAGTACTTGTACCCTTAAACTTGTCTGTAACTAAATCATTAAGGGGCAAACAATTCTGCAAGTTGGGAGGAGAGCTACATAGCAGTAAAAGCTGTAAATGCATGAAAAAGGATTATGCAAGGTGAACATATTAAGACTTGTTCACAGATAATATGAGGCACACACATACATGCAAGAGATAAATCATGCAATTTTCAAAGGCAGCTTAGATGAATATGCTTCTGGGATGTACCTCAACTGCTCCTCTTGCAGAGACCAGGCTATCAGCTTATAGTGGGGATTTCAGTTCAGCCTCATTTCCTGGACTGCTACAGATACAATATGAAAAAAGCACTACCTTACACAGTGCTGACATTTAATCTATTTGGTACTATCATTCTCTTAACATTTGGCAACCCTTCTCCAAAAAGCACACAGATAATGGAAACATGCAAAATAAAGGAGAAGCTTTGGAAGAATTAATTCAAATAAGCTAAACTGGATTATTTTCTGTAGGAGTCTTTGTTGCATAAATTCAAGCAACTTTAACTTCTAGAAATAAGCTGATGTTTCTATTATAATCAACTGTTAGTTTTTAAATTACCTATCTGAACAACAGTGGCAATGAAAACACAACCCTTAAACATATTAGCAGATTGCCTGTACATGCAGCAACTGCATGAGCAGAATCCCTGACCACTTTGTGCTCTGGTTCTCGGCTCACAGTAAAATCCAGACTGCCAGATCTTTACTCTGCTGTTTTCCCTACTGAAGTCATGCCTGAAACTTATTATCTGAACATACTCCAGATCTCCTCAGTATTGTTGCTTTTACAGTTATTTCCTCTTGGAGGGCAAGAAAAAATATCCATGGTTTTGAACTGTGTGCTTAAAGACTTGCAAAGATGTGCGCTCCAAAACTGCATAGACAGGCTCACCTGTAAAACTGGCAATCCCAAAGAAAGATACTAAACTTTTGTCTAAGGCAAAAGACCTGAGATAAAATCACATGACTTAATACAATTTTTTCCAGTATTTGTATGTAGAGAAAACAGATCTAAGTATTCTGTATTTTCTGCAAATAAAGAATGGAGAGACATGATTCTTTCTTGTTTTTGAGGTCATCTGTGCCATTACAAATTCCATTTAATCAGGCTACAAGAACCCTGGTGTAATAATCAGGAAGAAATGGAACCTTCAATCATCTCCTTTTCAATCAAACATTTTAACTTAGAAGCAGAAGACTGCAGTCCAGGAAGACATGGAAACTCATTCTAGTCCTATGTATCAGATAATTAATTCATAAGGGTGTTACATCTGCTACATGCAGGGGGAAGAGGGAGTGCCATAAATGCAGAGGAAACTGACAGCATACTAAGTAGCAAATTTCCATGAGTGTCCAGAGATTTCTTTCATATCTGCATATGCAGACTTCCTCTGAGCACAGCTTCTGACATTCAGATCAAAAATAATGGTCAAGAGGTTAATGAGGCCACTTACATTTATTTTCATCAGCAACAAGTGGGTTTAAACTATCACAGTGGCACTGGCATGCTATGAAAACCTCTGAGTCAGTCAGGAAGTAACGGGAAGTAATCAGTAAATTGTGGGAGTCTTAAAAATGAAAAGGAGGACAAGTGTAGCAGGAAGGTCTGTGAAACTTGACAGAAAGGACAATTCTTCCCTCAGCTGCTCTCAGTATTGGTAAACACAAATGCATTGTCAAAAGTTAGTTTAATCTACTTATCTACCCCTTATTATTACTTATCTACCCCCTTATCTACAAGAATAAGGCTTTCAGACATGATTAGAGTAACCAGACAAAACAGAAAACATCCAAATTAAACAAAAATATAAAACCCAAAATGTGCCTCACTACTTCATTAGGACTATACTAATAAGCACTAAGAGAAATGAATCACCCAGTAAACATCAGAAGTAACCCTTAATTGGGAAAAAACGACAGAACTTGTGGTTATTTCACCTGAAAACTGAGCTTTTTACAACTCAAAGGCTGAAAAAGACCCAAGAACAACAAAAAAAGTTACTCACTAAAGGAAGCCAAGTTAGAATGCAAACAAATGAAGAGTACAAAGCCCATTGCCTATCTTTTTCTATTATCTTCTGTTACCATGCTAGTGCATTGGCCGTGTCTGAAGATCTAATCTTTTGGACAGGCTTTCAATTCTGACTTTAAATTTCAGTGTATTTCATGAAGATTCAGTGTCTGGAAGGCAGGATTCTAGCCTTGGGATTTGAATGAAACTTTCAATACCTGTAGCTTCGCAGAAGCTCCTCTAATCTCATTGGCATTGATATGAAGGAAGAGTAATGTCAGGTCATGACAAGCTAGTATCATGTACCCAAAGCTATTAACATCAATAACCAAACAAGCCTATGATATGCCTCAAAAAAAAAATTTCTTGGTCCAAAAAAACCCAAAAAGGCAGCATAGTAATGTCTCTGCTGTGACATTAGTTATTGCCTTTCTTCTGTGTAATTGCGTTAGGAAGATAAAAAAAATGAAAGTGTGAAACATGCTAAGCAGAGGCTACAGGACTGAGACATTCCACAGCCTATGGTCTGGTCCCCCAGCCTTCCCTAGCCATGCATCAGTGGTACATCCAGAAACTGGGCTTGATACCTACACTTACCTCCTGGTTTCCTTCAACAGGAAGTGGTGGCACAAGTGAAGGAGGTGAACTGAGCTGCTCTCCAGCTAATCTCCAGTAAAGCCTGGTTTGGAGGAAAGAGTAATGTGAACTGTGGACCATACTAGGGAGAACTCTTACTCCACCATGTAGGCTTCAACAGTGATCACAGCAGTATCACAGATGTTAGTTTTCAAATAGATAAGTACCTGGAAGCATCCAAGCAGACCTTTTCCAGTTAGCCTAATTCTCCTTTGAAACAATTTTAATTTTCTGTCACTTACAAATTGGAGAACTTCTCAGGCCTGTTGCAATATTTTTCTAAGACAGATACATCCCAAAGAAAGCAGTCCATGACCCTGTGACTGAGGCACAAATCTGGGGTATAGAAGTCTGCTCTTTAGAAGAACAAAACTCAGGTCTGATAACTTGTTTCCAACAGGGATTTCAGTCTGAGTACCTGTCCTCCACTGACACAAAGCCAATGCCTTTTCCTGCAGCATTTGTAATCTTATACCAAGCAAAGCAGGAGGAGAAGCCTTCAGGAATATGTAAAACACAAACCCCATATTATGTTCTGAGAACACCCTAATCACTTACTTCCCATGTGGGAACTGAGTTTTCCCCTCACTCACCACTGATACTGTATTTGTCAGTATCAAAGCACACAGTGAGCACAAACTCAGCCACCAGAACAGCTTCTGGAAAACACAACTGAAGACGTAAAAATCATCTTAATTATAGAGACTGAATTTCAATGAACAGAAACATCTGCCCTTTGGCAAACAGCGTGCATGGGAGCTGTATGCGTAGATTTGATACACCGCTTTAGAAGGGACAAGTGTATCATTTAGTTGTTTGCTGACACCATGAGAGCGTTTTGACAAGCTGTGCAACATGTTAATAGACGGGGTTAGAGACACTCTCGCACAAAACAGCCCAAGGCCATGACGGGCAAATTAAATTACAGAGCATTTAATTGACATACTCTCATTTTGGCAGTGAGCGCTAACTGTCCCTCCTTGTTATGGGACATGGTGCAGCCTTGCAGCGCTGCAGGGGAGCAGCCTCATCGTGCAGCGCCATGCCAAGCAAATGGTTGGTAGGGTCTGGAGGGGAATCACTGGTAGGGCTTCTCTGGAGAACCAAAACCGGGATGAAGGAAACCACAAACCTCACCATGCTCTCGCTGCTCCCTGAGAAATCCCTGCCTACAGCGACTTGCTTTAGCTCTGCCAGCTGGGAGGCCCATGCCTAGGGGCAGCCCTGGCCACTTGTGCTGGGGCTCTCACCATCACCAGGGCAAACCGCATGTGAGGCAGGGCATTGCGGGCCTTAACAGCCCAGACCAGCCTCTCCCATCCTCCCCAGAAACCTGCAGCGCCAGCCTCCAGCTCCTCACAGCCCTGCCCTGCCCTGGCCTCGGCCTTTCTCTATCCCACGCCCCGCACACCCATCCCGGGGCTGTGTCTGACTCCGGTTCCCCTCTGCAGGGTCTCATCCAGACTCACGTCACCCTTGGCAGGTCTCGGTCAGGGGTCTGCCGCGGTGCCTCCAAGGTTGGTTTTCTCCCCAGCCCTCCCTGCTAAGGGCAGCCCTGTGCAGGACAGGCCAAGGCACGCTGCTTCCCTGCGGGACCGGCTGACCATGGGCTTTCATCCTGAGTGTCGAGGGACTGCCTGGTGCCTTCCTAAAACGCCAGGCGGCTGTGAAGGGAGGTGCAGGGCCTGTGTGTGGTGGGGCTGAGAGCTGCTCCCTGCTTTGCAGGCTGCTATGGAGGCCCGGCTGGGTCCCTGACATACCGCAGAAGCAACAAAACCCCTCTCGCTTGAATGGCTTGAAATCTCTGCTCATACAGCAGCCCTTTGACTAGTACAAACGCTTCTGTGTTGTGCTGCAAAGTGCTTTCACCTCAGACCACCAGCTGTAAGTTTCTGTGCCTTGCAGCAATGCTGCTCATCCTGCCCTTACAACTCTGAAATGGTGTTTGGAAAAAAACCCAACATGTTTCCCAGTGTCTGCTGGTTTTTGGTGTTAAGCAATCATTTTGGACAGTGCTACCTCAAAAATATTAATCCACGCACATATGATAACATTGGTATCTTTTATTGAATAGAAAAATATCAGTATCTTGATTTTTAAATAACTTTACAAACCATTTTTGGGCAAGAAAATAAATGGTTGCATGCTATTAATACCCTCATAGATTCTTGTTTGTTCTTAATGCCAACTGCTAAAGAGAAAACCTTCACATGTACTTTAATAAAAATTAAAGTTTCGCAGGAGAGGGCAATTTTTTCTTAACATTATCTGCCTGGAAGAACCTTTCTTTCATTCTGCAAGTGATCATTCTGCTAGGCACGCTGGGACTCGAATGAGATGTGTGAGCCTTCCTCCTGCTGTACTTGCACATGCGGATGTCTTCATTCAGCTGACTTTGGAAATACAGGCAATAGCTTTTTTACTTGCCTCTATAAATATCATTCAGAACCCATCTCATGTACTTTAATGTTTTCCCTTTAAAACAGAATATACTCAAGTGGTTTGTGGTGTTACATCTGCTAATAACACAGTGTTTATGGAGTGCTTCAGAGTTATCTCTAGCTCTATGAATGTGAAATATCATTCTTTGTTCAGATTTTCTGCTGGCCCTGAAATATTCTGATATTCTTTCCTGGAATACCCAGATTCTAATTAGTTATTAGCGTGCTTGTGCTGGCGGCTGGACTGAGTCAAATGCAGATTCTTTTCCCTCATCACAATACATAGTTAGCATTAGAGGTGTGTCATGGTTACAGCTTCCTGCTTGCGTTTTTTGTTGGTAATGAGCTGGGAACCTAACTGAAGTCTTTGAAAGCATTTGAATCTCCTGGTTATTTTCAACGATATTTAAGGCAGGGGTAGAAATATGAAAGATAGATACCAAATTTCTACTAATTTTGTGAAGATAAAGTGCCTAGGTGAGAAGTGTGCCTGAGGGAAGGGCAGGGCAAGCTGTCACTGGTCTGTTAGCAGCTTGCTCAGCTTGTCAGCTTAGCGTGCACTGGCCAGAGGCAGGGGACAATGCAAGAGACAGGGGTATTAAAAATGTGGAAAATAGGATATCATAATGGGCTTGGTATGGCTAGAGGAAGGATCTGAGACTATCTGAATATTGAATGTGGAATCTCTAACACTGGAAATTCATTAAGAGCATGACAAAGTTCTCCATTTTCTTATTATCTTGGACTGTGGATACATTCTTGCTATTGTACAGCCCTAGTTCTTGGTGTCACACAAGGACCAAATCTTCTGCAAATACAGGGACATGTTTCTGTAGTTTCAGTTGTTCAGGCACAGGGCTTTTCATCTTTGGGCTTTCAAAGTAGGTAACAGAGCTCAGGGCAGGGATTGAGCTATATATATAAAAAAAGCGAAAATCCTGGCTGACTAAAAGGATCTTTTTTTTTTCTTTTTGCAATGCTAAAATATCGCTACAGTCGCTGTTTTTCCTCTGGATCTGTGCTGTAGTCTGAGGAGGTGTGAGCTCTTTGACACCTTCTCAGCTGATGGGACATTCAGAACATCATACTCTGTATGGGCCTCACTTTCTTTTCCTCCTGACCTGCTTTGTGTGGCTTTTCTTGTAACTAACAGGTTGCCAGCCTGCCTCTCAAGAGTTTTTCTCAGGTGGGTGCTAACATTTATCAGGAGGTGTAGGAAGTCAGTTCTGTGTGAGACCTCTCCCCCTTTGGCAATTTATTTTTCAAACTGACCAAAGTTTAAAACAGAGCAGAGGCACTCAGACACCTGTGTACAGCCTCATCCCACACTCTGTGGTTCCATAAGGCATCAGGCAAAAATGCTTAAAGGACATCTTATTACCGCCTCTGGTACTAGTGCGAGAAATTCCACTCAAATGCCAGTGAAATCCTGGCTGAGAAGCTGATGAGATAAAAATCTTTAATGTCTGTGCCACAGTTGTGTTTTATAGCAGCCAAGGTTAGTCCTTATCAGAAGAAGAAAGTTAAAATCAACACTGATTCCCTAATATGTGAGGAAGTCTGGAGTGCTACTGACTATTAATGTGGTCACTGAGCAACACAGACTTACTCATTAATTAAAAATGTAGTAAGCTAAAAGCAATAAATATTGACTCTGTGAGGCTGAATCAACTAAGCAGTCTCCACTGAAAGCATCATTTAGTAACATAAAGAGTCCATGCAAATCGCAGGCCAACTGGATGCACAAAAAGGGGCAGAATATCCCTTCCAGTTGCCAAGGTGTCAATCACTTCAGCTGCTTTCCATCCAAGTACTTGCATGTGATACTTGTATTCCAATTTCCTAAAAAATATCTTGCTCCTCTCAGTGGAAGTAGGAATGAAAAAATAATAAAAATACATCTTTATCAGTATATTTAGTGGATGAGGTGTGGCTCAATTCTTACTGAATAAAGAGGCATTTGTTTTACAAGCCTTTTTTTAATGGTGAGTCCATTTTCAAGTGTCGTGCTCAGCAGAGGCAAACCCCATAGTATAGCCATGAGGCTAGGAAAGGATTTGATGAACTGAGAGAAAGATGAATGGAAAGAAAAAAAGGAGGGAAGAAGATCTCGTAGATGTGGACTGAGGGAATAAAGTTGAGGGAAAGAACAAGATGACACAGACAGCACAAAGCAAAATCGCCCTTGAACTGCGGGAAGTTTCAGGTAAAATGTAGTACCTGTCAAGAGTTTTTCAGCTAAGAAAATGCCTGACTACCAAACAGTTATTAGAGATAATAATCTAGATACTTTCAATTTCAAGTAAATCTTCCTTACAAGCAGATTATTATTTTTTGGACAAAATAATGGTCCCTGAGTAATAAGCTGGTGCAGAAGAGACTACTGCATGAGTAGAATTAGCATTTGCACAGCTGGTGGTAAAAGCAAAACAAAAAGCTAGTCAACATTTCTTTGGATTACTTTTTAAAGTGAAATAAATTCTTTTGCAAAATGCCAGATAAAGAGCCCAGTAGTAAAGTCTCCACTGATTTTAGTGAAGCAGAATCAGTTCCTGAGCCTAGCCTTTTGAAGTTTGAGCATGCCAAGTGCAAGGTCCTGCACCTGGATCAGAGTAATCCCAGGCACAGCTACAGGTTGGGCAGAGAAGAGATTCAGAGCAGCCCTGCGGAGAAGGACTTGGGGG
>WYDI02033542.1:0-52729 GCA_009867235.2 Psittacus erithacus | reverse complement strand
AGTCCAGAGGAGGGCCACGAGGATGATCAGGGAACTGGAGCACCTCCCGTATGAAGATAGGCTGAGAAAATTGGGGCTGTTCAGCCTGGAGAAGAGAAGGCTGCATGGAGACCTCATAGCAGCCTTCCAGTATCTGAAGTGGGCCTGTACGGATGCTGAGGAGGAACTCTTCATTAGGGACTGCAGTGATAGGACAAGGGGTAATGGGTTCAAACTAAAACAGGGGACGTTTAGATTGGATATAAGGAGGAAGTTCTTTATTGTGAGGGTGGTGAGGCACTGGAATGGGTTGCCCAAGGAAGTTGTGAATGCTCCATTCCTAGTGGTGTCCAAGGCCAGGTTGGACAGAGCCTTGGGTGACATGGTTTCGTGTGAGGTGTCCCTGCCCATGGCAGGGGGGATGGAACTAGATGATCTTGAGGTCCTTTCCAACCCTAACTATTCTGTGATTCTATGATTCTCTGAATGCAGCCAAATCCAACATGCAGAGCCAAGCCAAGATGCCATTGGTTGCTTGCCGAAGGGGTCATACCCCTGACTAGCAGCCTAGGGCTGATAGCCTTACTGACCTTTTCAGTCCTTGCCATCTCTAATAAGAAAGACTACCAACAACGATGACATCTAGGGATCAAAACTCCCATCTGCTATGTATGAGGCTGAGAAGAGCAGCTGCCTAGATGCTATTTACAAGGACGTGTGTTTAACTTAGAGTGAAATGTTTGGCCATTGCAATAGCTGCAGAGGAAGAGCTGTGATGTCCTCTTGGTACAGGGTGGTGGTCAGTATTTAGAGAGAACATTATTTTCAGCACATTCTGAACAGAGTGCAACACACCAAAGCAGCAGCCTCCAGCACATTGCAGATACTTGCACTTTGATGAGATGGGCAGGAACAAGCTGGACCTGCTTTGGAAAAGGGTTTGGAGACTAGATGGCATCAAGAAGCTTCTTCCAGAGTAAATTATTCTGGTTCTGGACATCATTATCTCCGATTAATCTGGCCCTGTACACTAGATGCAGGCAATACGAGACCCAGAGGTTAACAGCCAGCAATTGCTGCTGCTGCAGCAATAAGGACCGTACTACTCAGTGTCTCCCTGACCATTGAAGAGATGAGAGCAGTGGTGATTCCAGCCTTTTTAACTCTAAGTCTTAACAGAGGCCCCACTATTGATACCATCAGCTCATTTTCAGCATTTATAACAGACAAACAAATATAACTTTAAATTTCTTTGATTTGAACTGTGTCCATTCACTAATAAGAACAAACCTCTTCTGTGAGCTGGAGAAACTGAATTCTGATGCAAACTTAAAGTTAATGAAAAGAGGAGCATTTTAGCAGCTCCAAACAGTACATGTAAAGGTTATGTAAGGTTATTTTCCTTCTTTTTTCATGTGCATAATTTTCTTCAAAAGATATCAAAAAGCAAGGTTAAGTTCTCGTTCTCTCAGATAAGATCACAAACAAAAAACACTGTCAGTGTCCTATTGCTCTGAAAGGGGAGATAGCTTTGAAAGACATTTCAAAAGATAGTATTTGAAAACTATCCCATCTCTCCTCTCTCTGGGAGCTTCTACATGGACACCTAATAAAAAATCCATTTGGAATCCAGAAACTAGCACACTTGTTTGGAAAGAGAGCCTGTTGATCCTACTTTTAATCAAACTTTCCCTTTATAAAAAGCTACGCAGCCACAGCCTGAGGAAAAAGATATTTTGTTTTAAACAAATCTCACTATCATGCCTCTCACAATCTTTGCAGATTTATATTCTTTATTCTATTGCAATACATAATTTCAAATAATGTAAATTGCACGCAACTATTAGAGTGGAACTGCAGAAAAGCAAGATATAACCTAGTGTACTTATTCCACAAGGTTATTCTTGCATTTACTAATGCTTTCAAAAATCTGCAGTGGCAGGTTTTTTCTGTGGTTTGACATGAAAACAGCTCTATAAACATGGGCCATATCAAAAAGCTTCTGACTACTTGCACCTGAAGTGTCATTCTTTGTGTTCACAGCGTTTCTCTTAAATCTAATAAAGAATAGGACTGTGTTGGTCCACCTTGATGAGCAATGGCTTTAATTTTCCTGGTGAAATGTTACCTTTTAAGCAGTCAGCACAGAGTATTGTATAGGCATTGTTACCAAGAGATGTTTGGAAAATAGAGAAAAGGGAAGGGATTGTATTCTTATTTCCTGAATTAAGCAAAAAAAAATACTGTGAAAGTTCTCAAATAGACAGATTATACTTGTATATTGGGCAGTATTTTCTGCCTAGGGAAAAACAACACTTGGGCGATTCTCCACAGCTTGTACATGAAGTTGGACAATATTACTGCCTCCTGAGGAGTCCAAGAAATTATGATATGAGCCACATGTTAGTAAGTTAAATCAAAACAACAAAAGATGCAAACTGTATTGATTGGAATACTGACCCTTCTCTCAGCCAAGGCTCACTGAGCTGCTGTTCCCAGAGCAGGGACATCGGTGGGTCATACCAATGACTTCCACAGCCCTTGAGGAGGAGTCATCCAAACAACTTAATGCCCTCCACCTCCAGAGGAACTTTATTCAAATATAATATTAACTAGAAGGCTTCTTCCCCAACCTGACCTCTTTCATTTGATTAATTCAGTCTGAGAAATGGAGCTGGTTTGCTTTTGATGCCCACCCCAAGCTTTGTTACTTAATTTATAAATGTGTCAAATATAATTAAAACTGGCAGAGGCCAACATTAAATCAAGCGAACTGTAAACATTGCTTGTGCTATTTGTTTGATGCAAAGCTTTCACCATAAAAGGCTTTTAAATAAATGAATTCAGCTCTTACTGTGCTGCACCACTGAAACCTTGCTCCAAGAGTTTGAACTTTCCAGGGACACTGTCAGGTCAGCTTAGATTCAAAACCTAATGCACAGCTGTGATTCTGGAATTCCCTAGGGGAATTAGGTACCTGACTTTTTCTGAAAGTCAGTGTGTAGTGGGAAGTGAATTGACTTTCAGCAGGAATTAGATGCTTTTGAAAAGTCTATTCACGTCCTTGTAAACAGAGGACCAGTCCTTCATGGAGAGAAATGAATGTAACTAACTCCTTTGATGCCTAGAGACTCAGCAAAGCATCTGATATACAAATGTTACAAAACATAAGACTAGCCAGAGAAATCTAAGAGCTACCTTTACTTATTTGATTGTATTTTGGTTAGCACTAAGTATTTCCTTTCAATGTGCAACAATTATATTGTACAGTAATGATATTATTAAGGCATAACTATAAGCCCAACTTCCAGGAGATTATTTCATTAAGGACTTTTCAGTTTCAGTCTGCCATGCTGCAACTTACATCTAAGCTACTGATTTTAGCGGTACTCCTGACCTGTTAAGTGCAGCTTCAGAGCCTCAGTACATTCAAGGTTTCCCCCAAAACATTTCTGCATTGAAGTCCCTACACCCTTGTCTCATTAGCCATCATACAATTTCATAGCAGGCAACAGGGAAACAGCATGTTCAAAAGCAGGTTTTTCTTGTTGATTGAGATTTTCGTACTAAGCAATATGGCGTTAAAATTCAGACTACATAGCTTTGAAAATAGATTTGACACTATTTCCTTTAGCTCCTCAGCACTATTTTAAAAAGTAATTCCAGAAATGTATTTTTGTTCTAACTTATTTTTCACACAGGACAGACATTTTTCACTCCTATGCTAAATTCTGCTTTTTTTTTGGCACGTCAGCTTATATCTCCACACGTTTTACAACTTAACCTGATGCTACATTATGAACTGAACTTTTTGGGATTTCCCCATCCAATGCCTTTATTAAAAACAACTTTAGAAGTACTATTGGACTGCAGTCAGAAATTTCCCTTTCTGATCTTAAAAGTCTTATTTATCTCCAAATATTCCTTAAGAGTTCTACTGGTCTCCTAGGTAAAGCAGTCTCATTCAATGTTCAGCTTGGTGCTAGAGGGGGAACTCCATGACAAAGTCAGACCTTTTGGGGGCAGGATGACATCATGATACAAGATGGCACAGTCACAGAATGTACTGGTTCTTCATCTCTGGAATGGCAATTCTCATCTCAATAGAGATTAGACAAAATTAGTGCACTTATTCCCTCTTTAACTTCTGTGGACATGAAATCAGACCACAAAATCACTTCAGCGAGCCTTACAACTGGCAGGGTTGAGTCATGAGGAAGCCAGTGTTTGGAAGAGCAGGTTAGGATTGATCAATAAAGTTAACATACATTGATCTAGCTACATCAAAGAGCTAGCTAGCATACACCAAAGATCTTATACAGCGTTGCCCAATCTGTTTTATCAAGGTTACATATTAGTACCTTGCTCTCATAACTATAGATATTTTCAGGTCTATTGAAAATTGCTGATGAAGATTCTTCTGTGATACTGGCTAACTGAGGCTTGGCATCACAAAGAACAGAAACGAGCAATATAACTATTTCATTTTGTAGGAGCAGCTGAAATCATCTGAAGACCATCTTAACTATTTGCTACTAGGATGTGTCATATTCTAAAAGCTAAATAATCTCTGTTGAATTGCCCACAGATTATCAGGCTTTATCTATTTCCATCAATTTCATTTGTTTTTTTATCTTCCTTGATTTGCTTTCGCACCTATTTGCTATGAATATTGCTCTGTGTTTAGACTTCCAGAATAAAATTTTGAAAGCCAATTAGATATGGAAAAATTTGAGTGAAAATCCTTCATGGAAGCCAGATCCTTCATTAACAATGACATAGAACTATATAATAAATAAACAAAAGAAGCTTGCATGTTCCATTTGTTTGTCTGAGATGATAATGTGCATTGCCTTAGTCATCTGAAAAACAGAGGAGTCTTGAGTAACTTCTGTCTTCAGTTCTAAGCAAACTGACATTTGCAACTTAAAGAGTTAATAACTGGCATAAATGGAGAAATAAGCTGCACTTTTCAAGACTGTGGCTGTTATGCCCAGAATGAGGGCCTTGCTTAAGCAAAGGGTCAAGCCCTAAACTATTTCTGCTAGTTGACAGCATGAGAGATACTTCTGTAAAATGAGATCTTAGGGTTACAGGCAGTGAACAAAGACATTGCAATTTGGAAAGAAGGCTTCAGAGCAGTACTTTTCTCTTTTTATATCCAAGTATTTTTATTGAGTGAGGTTGAAACAAAGAAGGTCTTGGGAGAAAAAAATAATTGTGACAATGTAATGGATCTTGGGTACTGTAATATCACTTAAAATAATTTAGTGGCAATTTTTGCTAGTATATAACACCCCCCAAAAAAAACCAAGTCAGACTGCCTTTCTCAGCAAATTTAGGTTTTGGAAGCCAATTTTACATGGATGAAAATGTGAAGGGGTACTATTAGAGATATTCCATTGCTGCACAGCTGAGTTGATATCAGAATCTGGACTAATGGCTTCAGCTCAAAGCTCTCCTTCTAACTAATGACAGCAGCATTTGACTTTTAGTCAGGACAATTTAGCTGTAATATGTCAAAAGAGCTTGCAATCCTTTTCAATAGTTAAGTACATTTGTTCAATATCTGTATTTTTCTTTACAATATAAAAGGATTCCAAGAAGTTTGGTTTTGTTTTCAAATCTAAATATTGCTTAAAATAAGTATTAAAATGTTTTTCTACAGTATTATGAACCGAAATAAAATAACAATTGGTCAGGATAAAGAAAAAGGATATTATATGAATTCCTAATCAAATTACACTGAGGAGGCTATCTGCATTGTTCTGCATGAGACAAATTAAGAACTGCACAATGGTGTTTTAAATTCCCCAGAATTGTAGTATTCTGCAAGGCTTTCTAGCTCTGAGAAAACTTAGTTCTGATGCATGTACTGTTCTTTTCAGGGGAACTGGATCAGGTCCTTTGTGACCAATTCTCCTTATTTACACTCTCATACATGGTTTAGGTTTAATGCACTTCATGGTTTCAGAGGACATCCTACAAATGGTATATTCCAAAAGGAATCCTGAAGGCTGACTGGATGAACAAACACCTGAATTTGGTTCCAGCACTTGTGGTGGTGTTCTATGAACTAGACTGGGATAAGCCACAATGGAAAGAAAAACAGCTGGAATGTGCTACTCAAGTTGAAATTGTCAGGTAGAATCTTTTTCACTTAATGCATAATGTACATGGTTTAGTGGGAGGTGTCCCTGCCCATGGCAGGGGGGTTGGAACTAGATGATCTTAAGGTCCTTTCCAACCCTAACTATTCTATGATTCTATGGTTAAAGGAGAATCAGAAATTCAGTCCAGTCTTCCTTAAATTCTTGCTAGACTCTATGGTAACTTAATCCCTTATTTTTTGTTCAGTTACCTAATACAAAGGATGATTTCACTGTCATTAAAGATCACCTCTTTTCTTCCTGTTTTTATATTCTTCTCACTGTTACTTTTCTTCTAATTGAAGTCTCCTTTCTAGTTGTAATAAACACTTAGAACACTTCATTGAGAAAAATGAGGAGTTAAACATTTTCTATTTCCCTAATCAAGACCCTGTCATTCTCATCACCAAAAGGCAGAAAAACAGGTGAAGAATGACAGAATTACATGAAAGGTAAAAAGGACACTGCAGAATTGATTTTGTGATCACAGTCGCTTATAGTAATACATTGAATGTTGGCATGGCAATCTAATTGCACATTACATAATGCTGATGCTCAATTGCTTCAGTCACAATTGAGCAAAATATGAACAGAAATTTGGAAGAGTCTCTGTTATTGTGGAATAACTGATACAACTCATCAGTATGGCAGTTTTCAATTTAATTTGGTAATTCTGAAATAGAAAGCCACAGGGATTCAAATCTAGAAGTAAAAGTAGCTTAGAAAAAAAATCATGTTTTGCAAATGGAGAAAACAAAAGCAGGCTGAATTTTTATTCTATCACTTTTGACAGTACCCTTTAAAAGGGAAGACTAAATTAAATTATAAAGGCCAAATTCTCTTCTCATTCACATCACAATAGATCCACAATAGTCCCAGGAACTTTCATATTAATTTCCATTAAATTGGATCTGCAATATCATAGAGAAAGACTGATTCCTCTTTGGGTCTCAGATAAGCTACTTCCAGAAAACAGGTATGACAAAAGTAAGACATATTTGAGAGCTCAGAACAGTATTTGAATTAAGAATGTGTTCAGTAGACACACTTGATTTCTTCCCATATCACAGATTTCTTATTCTGAAATCTGTATTTCACATAAATGGAGGAGAACAGGTAGGGAAAATTGATCTGAAGGCTAAATCAAATTTCTCATGCAGTGACCTGCCTGAGGAACAGAAGGAAGGGGAAGAAGGAAGGCTGAGATTGGTGCAATTCAAACAGCAAAGACATTAAGTGACAGCCCCAAAAAAGTGTCAAAGGTCTTCCAACAGAAGGTATGCCATTCACATCCGTCCCACCCTCTGGTGACACCATCTCCCTAGCCGTTTCTGCGTGGTTCACGTTGTTTCTGTACTTGTTGAAATGGTTCCCACTGTTTCACTGTTACTACTGTTATTATTTTACCTATCCACACTTGTCTCTGCCAGTCTGTTATTCATAATTGCTAGGGCTCCGACCCCACCAGAGAATCCATTTTGCTTTGAATTAGAGCTCATTTGCCTCGGATAGCCATTAGCCGTTTCTGACAGCTGTTTCTGCATGATGGCCAGTGAGACTTTATTGGAGGCCAGGAAGTCTTTCATGGAGATCATCTCGCCTGACAGACGGCGTCCATCTGTGTCGCTCTCGTTGACAACATCAGTCTCGATGGAGATGTTTCTCCGGCTGCGCACATTTCCTGGCATTACCACATTCCTCCGTGAACGGAATAATTTTCTTTGGCATTTGTGGCAGCACCTGCAGTCCAACTTCTTTAATATCCAGTTTATGGACTGTTTGATAACAATAGAGATCACATTAAATAAGGAATAGATGCAGCACACCCCCATGAGTATGAAGACAAAATTGCCAAAGCGGTAAAGGCCTTGGCTCTCATACTTGATGTTCTGGCTACTGACCAGATCACCGAAACCAATGGTGCTGAAGGCCACGAAGCAGAAGTAAAGTGAGTCAAAGTAACTCCACCCTTCAATCGGTGTGTACATTGCAGAGGCACAGCAGGAAATGATGAGTGATGCTACACATAAAATCAGCATGACATAGTACACAGAGGGCTTCCAGCCCACCAGGCTGTCCACCTCAGAGGTCCCTGAGCCCCACCGGCC
Source organism: Psittacus erithacus (assembly GCA_009867235.2). NCBI lineage: Eukaryota > Metazoa > Chordata > Aves > Psittaciformes > Psittacidae > Psittacus > Psittacus erithacus. The sequence goes on along the minus strand of WYDI02033542.1, from coordinate 44,493 downwards.
GTTGTGAGGGAGAACCCCTTTCCTCCTCAGTTGTCTTTCATGGCAGGACTTCATAATGTAGGCTATGACAGTGATCAAGCGCTCCAGGAACAGATTAAAGAACAAAATGGTCCCTGCACATCCTATAAGGCCGTAAAATATCAGAAAAATTTTACCTCCAACGGTGGCTGGGGTGGTCATGCCAAATCCTGGAAGACAAAACAAACAGTTGAAAAGAACAGACCTGTAGTTATCATGTTGGCAGTTTTGTCACATGCAAGACTGATGAACTGGCAGCTCAGGCCTGGGAAAAAAAAAGACACTCTCCCCAGCTGCTGCTCACTTGTGCTTGGCCATGTCCCAGCAGTAAGGGGAAGGAAACTAATGCCAACATTTCCTCCAGAATCAGAATGAAACAAAAAGCAGAAGAAAACACACTGGAAAGAAGAGTTTAGTGTAGGTCTCAGTTTTGGTCTGGCTGATAGGCTCACTCCATCCCTCTTTTGTGCCTTGGATCACTTCCAGGCTTCAGGGTTATTGCACCCACTTCCTTCTCTCTGATGCTGTTCTGCACCATGGGTCTGACCCAAGGGTGGCTCTTGCCTTACAGGGGTCTGTCCCCACCAAATCTTTGTAACACTAGGTGAAATATTGCTGAGCCTCACTTAGCTCCCTGCTGTAAGCGCAGCTGGCAGAGCACCCAGCACTCAGTGTCTGACCCTGGTTTCTGTCACCCATTATCAGCCCTTTTTAAAATCAGCAGTACTGAAGCTGTACTATTTCTCAGTGTCCCACTACACAGCTCAAGTCTGTGCTAAACTAAACAGCCTACAAATAGTAGGCTAAAGCCTACAAATAGTAATTTTGCTTTGGTTAAAACTTTTGATACGACAATCTTGCTTTAATAAGATATTGCTAAAGAATAAAAAGCGTATCGAGAACATCATTGAACAATTTGGAGCAATACTCATGATAAATAACTTTGCTGCTGTTTTATTAGGATTAATAAGGGATTACATAACTTATCAATTAAGCCAAAACAATATTGCTGGGAGAAAAGAAAAATCATGTTGGACAAGAGACACAGTTATCTGCTTCTCTCTCTTTGCAACTGTGAGATGCAAATTATGAAATAAAGCCATTAAGCTCTAGGAAATAAAATAAATCTTATTTGGTGTGATAAGCTTGTGCTTGGAAGACAGACAACTGCAGTGCAAAGAGATATGTTTCCAACAGTGCTGAACTGCACTTATCTTCCCTTTACTGGCAACCTGCTACCAGCACAAATTCCTTCCTAACACTGGTGCTGCCTCACACGGTTAAGTGACAGCCCTCCCCTTCACCCCTGGGCACAACCCTCTTTGATCAACAGCCCCTGACAGCCCCAGACACGGGCTCTTGAGAACTGCTGCATCTCCGCCTGCATCCACAGCTAAACCTCAGCGTTCAGAGGACCTGCTTGATGCCAGCATCCTCATCAAATTTCTGTGCTAGGGAGAGCTGGACTGCAGCTCTGTGCTGTGGGGAACAGCATGGTAAGACACAAGCAACATAAACAAAATGTTGTGACAAGAACCTTTTGCCATTGTTCCCCTTGGCACACAAGTATTTCCACTCATTTTCTACCTTCCCCTTCTGCTCCATGACCTGATCCCAGTTTTGATGCTTATTTTCTGTGCAGAATGGCTTATATGCAAGTCATGACCTCCACCCTGTGGACAGAAACATAAAGACCAATGGACAAGAGAAACCCCTCTGCAGCTGGTGGGATCTACCCAAAGCAGCTGGCGGGGAGGAGGTGGGGGCTGCCCCATCCCTGGACCACTCTGTTCATTGAAGAAGAGAAGTGGGTGCTGGGCAGAGATGGCCAGTGGGGAGCCTCTGGCACAGAGTGAACAGTGTCAGGGACTGGCATGTATCTCTCACAGCACAGGGAAATACCCTGGCAAGAGAAATACAGTTAAAAGTCACACCTCTCATACGACATTATGCCTTGGAGTTGCTTCTTACAGGCCCCTCTGGGGATCCTGCTGCTGATATGATGGCCAGAGCCTGAGCTCCTCAGGTTCCTTTGTTTAGTCACTTGGATTCTGTCTCTGAGCTCAGTTGTGTGGGTAAAAACCCACTTTACAAAGGCACCCAAATAGGCATGACAAGAAATGCATGATGAACTATAAACCCAAAAGATGCAGAACACTGATCCACAGAGAGGCAGTGAGCCTCTAAGTGTGACTGTCCCTTGTGAGCTCCTCCTCTTCAGGAGGGGCACTCTTTTTACCTCCTGGAGTAAATGTAATTTTGCATTCATTTTTCTATTTACAAATCTCAGCATGTAGCAATCAATACAAACATTTCCACAGAAGCACTGAAATGGAAAACCTGAAACCAGTATAAAGATATTAATTCAACAAATATTTTCTTTTAAAGACAATTTGTCAAAATTAAGCTATAAGCTTTCAGTCCCAGAAATAATTTCAGTTCATAAAGTGCCTCTTATTTCCATGAACTGGGCCACACTATGCCTGGTTAACTTTGACCATCACTGTGTTACATCTGGGATTATTCTGGGATACTGTATTTTAGACTGAGACTTGTTTGACGGTAAGTACATATTTTTCCAGATGGACTCCTGAGGTGTTTGAAATATTCATAAATCCAAATAAATTTGGTGAGTTGTTTCAGCCAAGAAATGAAGGAGGGCAGAACTGTAAAAGGCTGAAACAATTTAAATGAAATTAAATCTTTTCTTTTCGCATTTTTATGATAGAACTTTTCATTTCAAAATATTGATCACCTTTTGTTAAAAAAAAAAAATCAGTTTGAAATAAAAAGAATGGAAAAAATAATTGAAAACTCAGAGCTTTAAAAGTTCATTATCTTGAAGTAGAATACAATATTTCACTAATTGTAAAATTATTTCTTTAGAGGCTTTGATGAACAGGTTTGTGAAGAAGCTTTTTGTATGTCCAGGTACACTGCTGGTTTTGTGAGAGCTGACTTCCCTCTGCAAAAGCTGTACCACATTTTTGATTCTCCTCACTAATTATATTCTTGTTTACACATCCCTAATGTGCCTCTATGGAAGACAGACTTACTGGCCTATGGTTCCCAGGAATATCTTTGCAGCTTTTTCTACAAATTGTTGCTACACTTGCTATCTTTTCTTCTCCCTGTACCAAAACTGACTTAAGGTTATAAACCACACTTGGTTAAGCAGTAGTTTCATTAGGAGTTCTTTTATAAGTCCTGCATGAAAAAACTCAGTCTTGACAGTTTGAAAGAGATTACTGAAATATCAGAAATAGAGGTGAAACCAACAATCAAGTATATACAAGGCAAATGACTTAGTGAGCAATTAGAACATCAGTCTGATCTGTACAGTGTAACAGTGAAAGAGCAAGAAGTTAAGCTGCAGACTGGAAAGCAAATACAAAATGAAATCATGAAATCATATGAAAGAGGAAATAAAAGCAGTGGCTGACAGGTGGAGATTATTTGAAAATACAAAATTACTTCTTGTGTGAAGAAACAAAACCAGGAAACAACTGCAGGGAAAATGCTGCAGAGTTTATTTAGGGTATGAGAGAATGCTGATGAAATTTAGTGAACTTCACAAGTTGGGTGACATTTCTAGAAAAAGTTATTTCAAGTAGAAACTGAGGTTAATCAAGTGGGAATCAGATCTTTCTGAGTCAGCAAAATTGAATGTTTTTAAGGTACATTTATTGGATACATCTGCAGATATGACACTATATTAGCACCACTGATAGATATGCACGACAAATCCTAACTTTACCAGGCCAGCAATGAAGAACACCTTCTTAGTAAAAATTTCAGATTTCTACCCCGAAATCAGTAAGATACTGATTTGCCTGTGCCCCATGATCTACTGACTACTATAAACTGGTCCTATCTTTCCCAATACTCAGCTAAACTGAGCAACTACATTCCTTGTAGCTTCAATTTTCCTTCAACTATTGTCTGATTCTTTTCATATACTGCTTATGCAAGATTTCATATTTGTTTGCTGGGTATTCCTACTAATTCCGAATTTCTCTGTAGCAGAGCTACATTTCCAGAAGTTGGAAGGAATTTAAACTCTAAATAGAGTCAGTGGAAGTTTTCTAAAGCGCTGCATACCTCCTACATAAAACAATTTCACAGATTTTGTCTTGGCAGCAAAACTTCCATTGCGAAGGCTGTTACTGCAAAGTGCTCTAAAATCCACCTCTGGATCCACATTCCAGGAGGATACAGGTTACTTATACAAAAGAGAAATTAAAAAGGGCAAACACATCAATAGGATAATATAATCATGCTTCAATGATTCTCAAAGCAAGTCCTGGTTATAACCAAAAAAAAGCAAGCAGCTGTAATTCTTACCAATAGTCAGTTTGATAAGAATGACTGAGGTCCAACAGGAAGTTCTAAAGCAGAATCCTCTGATAGAAGCTAAATATTAAACAACATTAAGTGAATAATTTATCTCAATCTAACAGGAACATGGTTATACTGAAATCTAACAAAAGGAAACAGGCATCAATTTGCCATGATTAATCTACTCTGCATGAAACCCTAGGTTCTCTATTTTCTCTCCTCAATAGTTTTATTTATCAACGTCTGAAAATCTGGAAAAGCTGAATTAAAACAAGCACCAGGCTCCAAAAGCCAGACCTCCAGGACCACAAGGCTGTACAGCAGTCCCACAGAGATGTTCGTGCTCTGCCTGGGTCCTCCAACCCCATCACATCCCCTTCGCCAGGCACAGCCAAGGAGAACAGCCAAGGAGAACAGCCCAGGAGACTCGGGCCACCCACCTCCTGGCATGTTGCACACACAACACACGCATTCAGGGAATCCAGCTGCCTACTCCAGGTCAATATTAGGTCATTTCATCTTTTCTTTTGTAAACTACTCCAGTGCTCCCAACTGCAGTGTTTCAAATAATTTAGACCAATGCTGGATCATTACTCACACTCATCTCCCTCTGCCTGTTGACACATGGTTTGGCATGTTCTTTAATTCTGCATGTCCTGACATTCACAGGTTACATTAATTAAACCTTCAGTTTTCATTTCCTGGTATGGTTGACACCATGAAAGAGTATGAGAAACAATTCATCAATCCTAATCCCTCACAAATGAAGCCTGGAGCACCAAATATAACGTGTGTGCAGGAAGACTAGGACAGACATACAGATTTTACAGTTAATTTTGGATCATGATACTGGGTCTTTCTATTATTCTGCAAAACACATCTGTTTTCTAAGAGGTTTCATTTCCTTTTTGAATGTGTGCAGCTCTCTGCTCCTGCCCTCTCAAAAAGAGGAAGTGGGTAAAAACAGGGGGGTAACACTGTAGCAACAACAATGAATCACTGTGATGTTAGAAATATAAATATCATCACGAAACAGCTCTCTAGTTTAGCCTATGGTCAGAGCGCTCTATCTGTGATGTTGTGTCTGTATTCCTAATGCATTTTCTATTTATTTGATTAACTCTTTTCCTTGTTTATCAATCACTCTACTTCGGCTATGACTCACTGGGGAAATGATGAATTTCACTAGTGGAACAGTCACTGGCAAATGATTGAGGATCATGCCAGGTGTGAACCAAGCTAAATAAGATCAAGACTTTGAACTACTGTGAAAGATTATCAAGAAAATGCTCATTAGGAAAAAGAAATATAGACCATTTTAGATACCTGCAAAGATGCTGACCCGCCTTCCCTGAGACACATCCTGCACTGAACTATCAGCACAAGGATATTTTATGCTTCTAAGGAGAGGCAGAAGAAACAACTCTAAGAGACTTCAAAGAACTCTGAATAGCTGAAAGACTTTACTGAGAAAATGTCCTGTACTGCACAGTGTGCAGACACTAATAATTTGTCAAAATCCACTTCTGCCATAATAGCCTACTCAGGTGCTGTCTGAGCAGAGTAAGTAGTCCTAGCAAAATTCTTAATTCTGCTGGAGTAATTGTCACCCATAGGAACTCTTCTAGGAGTAGCTAAAGTGCCCTCAAATGATGCCACATCACTCCCCTTATGACACTCCTGTGTCAGCAAGCTTGTAATTGAGTCCTGCTCTGGAAAGGAATGAAGACATTAAGTCTTTTGTCCCAGGAAGAGAAGAAAAAGACACATTTCTGTGGAACTCTAACTGTGTGAGAAGACATATCCATGGAAGCAGGCACGGTGTTGTCTCAGGTACCTGACAGCAGTAAACTCGGACTTAGGTCCAATTTCTGATATGAAAAATAATGTCTAGTGGTGTTCATTTTGCTAGGTGTATGCAGAAAATCACACACAAACACACATGCATGTACACATCTCTGAGTTCCCATCAGTGGAAATGCAGCATTTGAGCATCTGTGTGGCTGGCTGGTGAGACATGCATCCATATACGTTGTCACAACCATTCAACATCTTGTCCTTTTCTCTGAAAAAAGGAGGGAAGAATGAGCAAGCCATGTACTGAAACTACTGCAACAATTATTTGGCACAATAATATTTTATTTGGGACAGCCTGATGTGTGGTAGCATTTATTTCACTGATAACGCTATTTTCTTGTGCAGATGGCTATGTGGTGGAGGACCTTTCGTGGAGTACACTCCGCCTGCCCAGGAAGGGAGGGATATATGGCTATTACAGAGCTCCTTTGTGCTACATGCTCTTCTGCTCCCAGATGTGCCTGCCCGAATGAGCTCTGTACCCACCTCCTGCCCAGACATCCCAAGCACTCTGGGAAGAAAAAAACAAAGCTGGAAATGCCTCCAGGGCTGTTACAGCCAAGTTGTATCAGCAGATACACAGCTATGCTGAGTGACTGGCTGCTTGGTGACCTGGAACCTTGCCTTGAGTGATGCTGCTGCTGCTTCCCTCTGCACATGTCCGCACCTGCAGTGTCGTGCTCAGGCTGAGAAAGATGTAACCTCCTGCAGAGCTCCTGGCATGGTTAAGTCCATTCCTAAAGGGCAATACTGATGTTGAAACTAATGAACTAATGATATCAGATGTTCTGATGAACCAATATGGTTACCCAGGTGCAACCTACACTTTCTCATACATACTGAGATTTCTTTTTCCTCTCTAATTTGTTTGGGGAGTCATCAAACCTGGCAGACAGGACTCTTGCTGCTGTTTCAATAAAGCCAAAGGACAAGAGGGAGATACTGCTTCAAGGACTGCACAAGCCCTGTGCTCAATCTGTGCCATCAGGGAGATGTAAGGCTTGTGTAAGAGACTGTGCATAACATTACTTTGCCTCTGAGAAGAGCCTTCTGTAAACCCAGTCTCACAACATGGATGTAGGCTAGTGTCATGCTGAGCATATGAATGGGAATTTGAGAGTGCAAAAAGCAAAATCTTAGACTTTGGTTTGGAGAGCATAAGAAAAGCTGGTTTTTTGTTGGTATATGTGAGGCTATGTCTGTATTTAACACAGCGAAGTGCAGCTCTCAGTGAGTAAAAACCTGTCTGGAGAGCTGCGTACCTGTCACTGCCTTTTTCTCATTTCACATACACAAACTGCATGTTCTGCCTTGAACAGAAGCCTAACTTAAAAAAAGCTTCCAATGTTAAGAAATCTAAAAGACTCCAAAAAATGGAAAAAAAAAAAGAGGAACAGCTTCGGATTAAAAATATAACAAAAATTCAATTTTAATAGACATCTTTATAGCTTTGTTGATACCTCTGTTACGATGTCTATGTAGTCCTTAAATAATACATGACCCTTTGGGGGAGAAAATCTCTGTAATTTTCATTACTGTAAGTTTTCACATAGTATTATTTATGGAAACCTTGCCATTCTGCTTTATATAATTAAGGTTATATTTTATTTAAGGTTCATTCCAGGTCCTGTGTAAGAAGCGTATGCAGCCTTGTTACAGCTCCTGTGCTATCATAAATTCCATGTATAAATATTTTACACCTACCTTCTGCTTTCCCTTTATAATTTTGATGTAGTTTTTGAAGCCTGAGGTGCTATGCTCAGTGCTTTTCCACCACCCCTAGATAAATCTGTAGGTCTGTACACCTTTTGTGTTACGATACGGAAGAACAGGGCTCAAACACTCAGTTTTGAAAAGACATTATTATTATTTTCGAACCTTCTTGTGACTTGTTGGACAGTTGTTTAAAGGTTTGTGTAGATTTTATTTAGTCTTAACAGATAGAAACATTTGAATGTTATTAAAGCATTTGCATTTAATATTTGATTAAATATTGATGTTAATATGTCATATGGAAAGGTACTTGAGCCCTATGTATGGGTGCAACACCACATCTGGTCCAGCCTGAACATCCATCAAAGACATCCATCAATAGTTTGGCTGGCTCTAAAAGGCAGACTAACATCAGTAGCTCTGCTGGACCTGCAGGAGTAGTTGAGTGCTTGATTAAATCTATACTACCACTTCCCAGCCCCTGGGAAAGCAATAAGCGTTCAGTCCCTGTGGCCATTTCCAAATGTGCTGCTGGCACCAGCTTTCACCTGTCTCTTCCATAGAAGCACTTGGATGGTGACACCAAGCCCAGCTTTGATGAGTGTAAACTTGGCCCAAAGACAATCTGAAACCTTGTGCTGAAGTATGCTTAACAGCTGATACCTTGGTATGGCTAGTAATGACAACTGTTAGTTCTGTGGACAAGCAGCACCAACTACAATTTAACAAGTCAAGATGTTAGTGCTCCTGTTCCCCTGTGTCAGGTCTCTAGCAGAGGCTGCAGCCCTAAGGCCACTGTCTGAGTCTATTTGGAACCAGCTTTTTGCCATTTCTTTTGGGAGAAATGGAAGCTCTACATTTTACAACCAAAAAATAAAGGACTATGTGATGCCTATGTAAAAGAAGGATGCTACAGCAGTAGTGTTTCTCTTGTTCAAACTAAGTAAGTTAAAAATAATCAGATTGCCACTTGCTGGAGGGATGCCCAGCCTCTCTTGATGGGAGGGTATACCTATCCATCCAGCCCAACTGCAGCAAAACCTGGAGACTCATCTGAGCCTGCCACTAACCCAAAACATCACCCCTTTCCCCAGGGTAGACACCACATGCCTCCCAGAGCTTGGCAAAACTGCCATGACTAGGTGTGAATCAAGTTTGACCACAGCAAAGTGTCAGACAGCCCCTGTGCGTCAGCAGATTGCTAAACACTAGCTGGTTTTCCCTAAATTATAATCACTGCAATATCATACAGCTATAGGCAAATAAACTCCAAGCTATAGGCAAATTTATTACAGGAACAATGAGGAAATATGGTAGAATGAACCAATCCTTTCTACGGTTTAAAAAATGCCATGGCTGAGGAGGCATTCTATGCAATACAGTAAAAAATTAGTAGCATCACCAGCTCCATTCCTGTTAAAACAACCACTATAAAAATAAATCAAAATTTTAATCACAAGAGAAATCTTTTCAGTTTAAAGCCAAAGGCATATACATAAATTTCAGGTGACTGAGAAACACAGTAACAGTCTAAGTTGCAATGAATGTTTGGTTAACATTTAGCACCAAAAAAGAGTCTCTGTAAAGACATATTTATAGGAAAAAAATGCTTTAAAATACTGGCCTTCTTTTACTGATCCCAGAAGAGTATGTTCAGAAGACAGGTATATACTGCATACTCTATGTACACGAAGTCTTTGTGATGTGTGAAGAATCAAAACCAGACCTAAAGATCTTGAAGTATGACTGAAAGAAGGGATTTAGAAATATTTGTCTCAGTTCCTTACAGCAGAAGGCACTTAAGAGAACATACATGTATTCATATACATGCAAAACTGAAAAAATTATCTAATTATATCTGTGTCATATAAGCATGTGTGTATATGATGAATACACACACATACATGTATATAAACCTTTCTTTCTGTTGAATAGTCTATGTTACTAACAATAAGCAGTAACTTCAAGCCATAATTCTCCTTGGCAGGATAATACCTTGTCTGAATTGTGAATGTAATTAGCACTGTTTAAGGGTTTGCTTTCAGTCAGTCAGTCTGTGTAAACATAATAACTTCAGCTATTAAGGAACAGGAACATAATATTGTGTACTGATTAAGCTATAGGTTTATCTACACTAAAGTTTTCCTTTTAGGCAGCATAAATCTGCCTCTGTTTTAAGAGTTGTCAAAGGTTGGTTTAGATTTGCTTATTGTGAATTTTATTTTTGGCATATACAGTTTTCCTCTGGAGCAAAACTTTAGGGTTCCTTCTCATTAGGGGTAAATCTATGGGAAGCAAGGCAGGGTTTTTTATTTCCTCCAGTGGAAAAAAGTAAGTGAGAAAATGTCATGTTTGTTTGAATCCTCTTGGTAACATGAGCCTGAGGAAACGCTGTTAGCGGCATTTTAGTCAAGGAGGTTCTTTACAATGAAAGCTCTTCCCTGGCTTTAAATATCAACACAATCAGAGCAATTTTATGCAAGTGTCACTTATGGTTCAACTAAAGCAGAAAGATCTCAGCTGTATTAAGCTCAAGGAAGTCCAGCATTACAGGCTGTAAGGAAGCTGGACACAGATAAGGAAAACTGGGTTTTGGTAACATGATGAAACACGTAAGGTTGTGCATGTGTGTAACATGTGCATGTGTGTTTGTGTGTGATTACCTTTCCCTAACCAATTTCAAGCCTTATCTTGGTGTCAGAGAGGAAGGCTGGGAGCCATCACTACCAGAACCATCACATGGCAAAGGCCTCAGTACTGCTACCTCACTGCTGTGGAAAACCTCACCAGAAAATTAGGTTAGCCTGATGCTTGGGTACATCAAACTGAAGGACAGATCAAAGCAGTACAGCATAAAAGGTAGCACAAACACAGGTTTAATTCCTTGGAGGCTAACAGACAGCCCTGAAATGCTAAGAATAAAGACAGAAATTTCACAGTTCTCAAGCAGGTGCTGCAGGGACTGCAAAAGTAAACCAAGGGCCATGAGCATACACTGCATAGAAAAGGCTGTTGGTATGGTATGTAGTGAGGTTTTTGAAACAGTCTGTATAAAAGCAGAAGCAAATATTAACATTGTGATTCAAATGATAAAAACTGGCAGACAGTGCTTACAGCAAACATTATCAGAGATGCCAGTAAATATCACTGCAGAAGCGGTGATGGAGAACTGACAATTCTGTGAGTGCCTGCAATAATGAACTTGAACACCTGTTTTATCACCTTCAAATTTCCTATCCATTAATCTGTGTCTCAAAAGCTGGGAGTTATGAAGGGGGCAAAGAAGACTTCTCACACTTTTATGACATTTTGAAAGCAAAAGCTTATGCTGGGAGGGCTGACAGACGGACACTTGGAAATAAAACCTGAATTTGCGAAGTAATCGTAGAATCTCAGAATGGTTTGGGTTGGAAGGGACCTTTAAAGATCATCTTGTCCAACCCCCTTGATACGGGCAGGGTCCTCTTTTACTAGATCAGGTTGCTCAACTTGAACAATGCCAGGCTACTACAAAGAACACGTCACCTACAAAAGCGTTACTGCCATTTGCGTTACAGGCGCAAAAATGTCAAGACAAACTTAGGACACCATAGAGAAGAAAGAAAAACAACAACAACAAAAATCAAGTAAGTTTGACAGAAATAGAGAGCACAATGAATTTTGGCTTAGGGAAAAGAGTAAGTCATTGTCAAAACAACATGCTGGCTTCTATCCACACGATGACAAGGTATATAGCTTTGTTTATGAAATGTCTGGCTTTTTCAAAAGGCAAAGACTTGTTAAGGCCCCAGCTCATGGATGTCCTCACTGTAATGCAGATGTCTCCTTCTGCGAAGTCAGAGATGCTCTTTTAATGAGAGGTCTAGTAGCATATGTCTGTAAGACAAGCCCAAGTTCAGTGACTAAGCCTACTCATACGATTTTACAGATCTAAACAGTATGTAAAATAGGACAGGGAGGTTCACACTCCACTACTCCAAATCTTCAAATCCTCCATACCAACTTTGGCTTGCTGACAAAGTATTGTGCCATTACAAATGTTAAAAAAATCACAACACAACACCTACTGCAAGGATTGACTCTCTTCTTACCTGTCTGGATGATGACCAATCCTGTTCTCTTTTGCATTAAGCATATTCAAAATCTCTGTATCAGCTGCCTTACATATGCGAACAAGAACTTACATATGCGAACCACAAGCATGCAGAGGAGGTTAGAATTGACTGACATGATAACAAATTGATAAAGAGTGGTCAAAAGCTACAACGCTGAGCATTTTCTAATATAACTGGAAAAGTGATGTACCGAGGACATCCCAAAATCAGAGGATGGCTGAGGTGAGACTGGCCAGTCCACCTGCCCTGCTTGGAGCAGGGACTGCCATACAGAGCAGGTGTCCAGTAGGACAGAAATTCATTTAGAGGTTAGAAAGGATGACAGGTTCTTCAGTCAGATATTTATTATACTTCCATGATGTCTGGAAACAGAGACTTTCATACATGTAAAGATAAAAATTAAGTGAATCCTTTCAGAGGAGAAATTGTGAAGCTGTTTCTGAAACACTTTTGATTAAAAGTTAAATGCCAAACGCCTTTGAGACCCACAGAGACTCTTTATTTGATTTCTCTCTACTTTATGAAGTTTCTCTCTGCAAGTTTGTTAGATGAATTAACAGCCTCTGTTTGTGAGCAAGTACTGCACTGCCGTTGGAAAAATAAGCCATATCAGTGGGGATCTCACCTCTGCCCACAGGTGTCCGGCCCAACAAAGGAGATGCCTCCCGGAATTCAGACGTGAGTTCTTCTCTGAGAGATTAATTGAAGAGATGACAATCACTGAGTTGAAATCATATAGCTAAAAAATATAAAAGTAAAAACTTTGGGGAGAAATGCCTGGCTGAACTTTAAAGAGACTGCATGGACCCTGAAGTGCAACATGGACTGAAGTCTGAAAGATCTAATCTCAGGCTATGTCCTGGCCTTTGTGCCAAGAAACGGCCTCTGTAGAAAGGCCCATCATTTCAAACACTGGTGTTAAACGAAGGAAAGACATTGTTAAAAGCACAGAGAAATTCATCACAGGAATACTACTAGAGATTTCAGGTTATTTTGGAAGATAGCTTTTCCCAGTCTTCTGGAAGCTGTTAAGCCTGGAAGCAGAGAGGTTTGGCTGTTGGCAGCTTGTGTACAACACCCTGCTTTGTAAATGCCTTTTTCACAGATGTCTCATTGTTTACTTGATACTGTTATTGCTGATCAGTTAAATAACTACATTTAAGGAAAATTATGTTTCACATTCTGCTTATGAAAATGGTGAAGCTGAGGATGCTTTTACTACATATGTTTACCCCAGGAACTGAAGCATCACCTATTTAAATATATTCATAATGTATTCAGCCAGGGGAACAAGAAATGCATGGATAACTCCAAAGACAATATACTAGGTTCATTTTAAAACCCTTAACAAAATGACAAAGTAAAGTCCTGGCTCTTTCTAGAAGTGTTGAAGATGTCACCCGTACTGACAACAGGTTTAAATCCTTCTAACCTCATCATTTACAATGCTTATTCCCCACGTGATCAGCACTTTTTACTCTGGAAAAGAAACACATAATTAAATAATAGGATTTCTCAGGACTCTAAGTGACCAGTGCTGTGGCTAACTGCGAAAATAAATTTGAAAGTTTTGTGGCCATTTATCAAGACCTTTCTGCACTAAAAGGTCACCGAGCAGTCTTTATAATGGCTTCCTGAAAGCCATGTCCAAACCAGCTTGCCACATGAAAAGAAAATGGTGCTTTGATACTGCATATAATGAACATGCTGAAAAATGGGTCCAAATGCCTGTGTCTTAAAGGAATCTCTTTTAAAATAAAGAGCCTGTCAGTGAAGTAGTTATAGAGAAAGAATTTACCAGACTTCCATTAGAGTCTCATTTTCTTCTGCAAACAAGACTTGTGAACTACATAGAAAATTTTTGTCACCCAGACAGAAGCTGAAGAAATTAATGGTTTCGAGGTCACAGCAACTTTCTTAACAGATAGAAAAATAAGTGACAGTCTCCAAAGGAGTGTTTTAAATGAACGGGAAAAGATTAAGCTTTTGTGTTGTGTTTTCAAAAAATTCTCAGTATATATGTTTCAGAATGATGTAAACGGAGAAAAATTAAACCTGCTCGACAGAATAGGCAGAATAACTGCCAAACTCCCATAAGTGCAAAATAGGAGGAAAAAAAAACCAAACCAAAACACACCAGGCTGCGTTAGGAGTATAGTATGATTTGAGTATGTACTAATATTGAAATGACAAATGACCAAATTAGCTGGTCCAGTACAAAAATATTTCATGAAATAACAGAAAGGAGCTGTAGACCAAAACCTGGTTAGTAATTATTAAATGCACTCAGCTTCACTGAGACTATTAGAGCTCCTGGGGTGCTGATACTTTAATGAAAACTATGGTTGACCTACTGTTGACGTATTTTGCTGTGTGCTGAGGGTTGCTGCCTTCCAGCATCTCTAGAATCACCTGAAAATATGTACCACGCACACTGGATGTGACCAAAAACCCCCACTGCCTCTTCCTCTCTGTCCTCCTAGAAAGTGAAAATTGGCTAAAATACTTTTTGCTCAGTATCTACATATTATTTTATATTTTAAAGATGTGATCTTAAAATTTCACTTTGAATAAAATTTTGCTTTAAGAAATGTTACAATGAATGTTTCCTTAGAGGTGCTTGAAGCAAAACTGACAAAAATAAAACCAGCTGCCAGCTGTCTTGCAGTCCCAAGAGCAATGTTTTATTTAGAAACATGACAATTATATTCTTACCTGGATGCATGTCTGGGCTTGCTAAAACATGTTTTTAGATAACTTTGACATGTTTATGGCTTTATGATTTATCTTTTTAAAAATCATGGACTCATAGAATCATAGAATGGTTAAGAATTGGAAAGGACCTTAAGATCATTTAATTCTAACCCCCATCCCATGGGAAGGGACACATTCCACTAGATGAGGTTGCTTGAAGCCCCATCTAACTTGGCCTTGAGCACTTTCAGGAATGGAGTATACACAACTTGTTTGAGCAATCTGTTCCACAGTGCCTCATCAACTGGAATAACAAGTATATTCAAATGACAAATCTTTCTGGTTGAGGTTAGGAAAAAAGCATCCAAAGCTGTCTATAAGGAAAAGGTGTTTAAAGTAACCAGTGCAAAATATAACATAAAATCCAATCTTACTTGAATATTTAATGATTATTCTGGAACAGTATACACATTCCAGAATAGTCATTAACAGACTATATAATAGTTTTTTCAGGGAAAGAAGAATGAAGTTGTCCTGATGAGTGAACAGCAAGCTATATCCTATCCATCTCTGTGAATGTGCATTGACGGATGAATCCAAGGACATTAAGACTCCCTGCCACCCCAATGAGATTTTCTTTTGGGTAAGATCTGTTAATCGCCATGCAACAGCGATGGTAAGGTGTCATCAGACAGAAGATCTGAATACATTCAGATAACTGTTGGCAAGCAATGGCAGCTGTTTCATATGCATGTAACGGCTGATTAGTGTTCTCTTCCTTGTATCTTCTGACCACATATTGTGGTTTTGAGTATCAGGATCTTTTCATCATTGACTTACAAGCCTCACAACTGACAGCACAAAGTTTAAAGCTGAAGATGCTTTAGCAGAATTTCTACTGAAGACGTAAGTGTCAAAAAACCTGACACGTAGCTCAGAGAAACACCTCAAGAATTGTACCACTGGAACTGGTCAAGCTGCTTGTACATCTGTATGTCATTACCCTATAATGCATGCAGTATTGATCAGTGAGCAAGGCCTAGCAATACCTTCACTTTCTTCCCAAAAGCAGGGTACAGCCTACTAAACCAAATTTAGTTTATCGCACTTGGTTAGAGCTTCACTAAACTGAGCAGTTGAGCTGACTGGAAATCATATTATGTTTCACTTCCATGCCATTAGTAAACTTGTCTCGAAAAAGACTTGGTTGTTGCTCATGTATTTTAGAAACTCTATTTTTTCACTTTGGCAGTCAGTTTTAATTATTTCTGAAATCCTGTTTCCTATTACACACCTCTGCTGTTCTGTGCCACCAGATATAGTTATAAAATAAACCGACAGAACATCGTTCGGTGAAGTACTGATGTTCAAGTTAAGCATCAGTTTTTGCATGAGCAGTAGAGGCCACAGAAAATTTGAGAAAAGCAGTGCCAATGTTCCTTTTAAACCCATGTAATTTATGTAATTCCCAGGAATAAAACCAACATCAAACAGGATTCCTGATCAGCCTCTGATGTAAGGAAGGGAAATTACCTACTTGTACTTGATGCTAGTCTGACGGACAACAAAACTGGAGCACAACCTGTTAGGAATTGGCACACCTTTTAGAGTCACAGGGCAAAACCACACGAGTGCTAAAGGGTTTTCTTTTATCCAGGAAGTGTCTTTTTTTGCCCAAGAATCTTCTTAGACTTTCCTTAATGGCAGTTATGACATCTTAAAGATTCAGAAAAAATGGGGTGTCACCATCCTATCAGCTCAGATCCTTCATGTTGGTCAAAAAGGATTGGGCGAAGTGACACAATACATCCTTGGCTGTTTTGAAGATGCTGTTTTTTACATGGTTGTCACACTCAAAGAGCTATAACATCGAAAGGAGGCACTGAATATTGCCACAAAACACACTAGTTCCAGGCAGTGTGGGGAGGATGTGCCTAGCCTTTACTTTGCAATAGGTCTCTTTTTTTAGGATGTGGAGTCTTCCAGTTTTAAAATCCTAGTGCGCTCATCAACTTTGCTACAGCAAATGGAGATTTGTCTGTTCTACTCTTTTCTGAATGATGATCACGTCAGGGCTGTGTTTATTTACAGATGCAAAGCAGTCTGCTGTAAGAGTTTGCATGCAGTCTGGTAATGTATTTATTATTTATTCTTTAGATGGGGAAGCAATGCAGTAGGATATGAAAAAAAACCTCTACAAGTGGTTGTTACTTGATTATGTATAGAAACAGTTAAAATCTGTATTAATTTTTACTTAAGACATTGGATAATCCCAATGAATAAAATCAGTAAATAATACTAAACTATCAGCTAATGATTGACTATGTAAAAAGCATCAAAGGATTGAAATTGAACCTTATGATCTCTGGGTTTTATTTCATATATATAATAATGCATAATTGAAAGGCTTCCCACAAGTGTTGCATCTATTGGATCACCCAAAGTAACTAAGCAGCGCTTTCAGATGGTCTTTTCTTCACAGCTGGAGCATTTTAATCCCTGTCTTTTTTTGGGTGAAGTAATTCTTCAGTCAGAAACAAGAACTGTTCTATAACCTTTAAAGCTCTATTCGGGTCTGAATCTCTTGCTTAAGATATCACTCGTGATGAATAGTTCAGCAGTAAACGTGTTCACATCCCTTGCAAAGCCGCCTATGATTATAGGAAAAAGTCTCAAATGATCTGCCTTTGAAAATGGGTTACAGAAAGGACAAACTGTCCTTATAGACCCTTCCCATGCTCTGAGAAAATAGGCAGGGAAATGTCAGTACATATGTGACAAGCGTTTGAGAAATTTTATGTTAAAAGTCTTCAAACACCAACAAAATGTTTCTTAGCAAATGCTGCTGTGGATCAGAAAATGCTTCCACATCCGAGATGTTAAGCTTCATTTTGTTTCTATGATTGGTAAGGCAAAAACTTTAAACAAATTGCTTCAGAGGTAACTATATTTGTCCTCTTTCTGTTTAAAATCTATGGTATATGTGTCTTGACAGGTTTTGAAGAACATGGGTTCTTCAGAAGCTCTTCTGTTTTTCAGACCTAAGGACTGAGTGACTTAGAGAAACATCTAGAATTCCACTCATGGTTTCAAACTGTTTGGTGACCTGCCACCATTGCTGCCTACCACTGGAACTCCTTGTCTGAAACACTTTTTAAGTGTGTTTGTGCTGGTGGTTACAGTGGAAACCTCCTGGCCTGGAAACTGGGTTGTTATCTGCCTACTGTTTTAGTAAGTACTTTTTGGCTGCTTGTAAAAACCCAATATTCACTACTTCAAAATTCCAAATTCCACCTGAGGAATGAGGCATTACCTTTAGAAATGCTTTCTGTATAGATTTATCTGAATCTGAAATGTGGTCGACCAGTGAAGACATACTGGTCACACGGATTATAAAAACATTAAATAATACAAACAAAATTTATTTAATGAGGTGATAACACATGTTGTTTTACAGCTTACTGATAAAACCAACTCCCTTCCAAACTATGGTAATATGGTGTTTGAGGTGATTTCTGTATCATTTATTTCATACTCTGAGTGTCCTTATAATCAACCCTGTCAGGCATGACCAGCACTGGAGGGTGACAAGTATATTGACTTCTGCAGGACTGCTAATATGTAGTTTCTGAAAGGTTACTGAGAATGAAGAGAAGAAAGAATACTAAATCACAGCTTCTGCTTTTTCATCTAATTGATCAGTCACTCTCTCAGCTGCATGATGCCTTTCACTTTTAGACCGTTTTGTTGTTATGTATTTGCCAGCAGAAGTTATCAACTATACTAACAAAAAAATGTACACTGAAATTTGATAACCATTTATCCTAGTGGCAGCGGCAGCAGAAGCACCTCTTGCCCACTTAACCCTAGTGTTGGCTTTCTTGTCATGCCAGTGCAATTGTCTGTGTCCATATAGTGACTCAGAGAAGAGATTAAAAATAACTGCTTTGTCAGAGTATTTTTAATCAGATAAGTTCCTTGATCCAGCTAATTACATACCCCACAAGAAGCAAGTAGGTGGGAGAGCAGAGGTGGTACTGGGTGCTTGATCTGGAAAGGATTTAAGGCTACAGGGTGCAGCAATGACTCTGAAGAAAGACATGCAACATTAAGGATGTGGTGTTTCCACCAGACCAGCTCCTAGCAAGTGATTCATCAAATGCTTTTAGTTTTGGATATGCTGTCCTCTTGTTCCTGGAAACTTGTTTTCTGAAGGTATGTTTCCTTCTGTCCCCGCTCACCAGGGGAGAGCTGAGCTATTCCAGCGCTGCTGCTGGGCTGGCAGAGCTCCCCTCCAGAGGACTGCAGAGGGAGCACCAGGGGCCTTTTCAAATGGGTGTTGCTATGGGCAACTGTGTAGAGGAGAACGTAGGCAGAGGCAAAGAAAGCCAGGGGGATGCAGTAGAAAGAACAGCCCAGCAGGAACAGCTCTCAGAGCGGGTATAAATGCTGATAAAATAGCAACTCAAGCAGACTGCCAGCAATTGGGAAAAATCACAGCCAATGCACCAACGGGCTAGAAGTTATCATTCATGGCAACAGATGTGAGTTCCATGCTTCCTAAAATGAGGGTGCAGAAGTGCCTGCTCCTCTGAGGATGGGAAGCAGATGGAGAGCTGCAGAGACTTAGCAAAGCAGTCAGCTCTGCACCTTCCTCTGCTGTCTTCTCTCTTCTAGCGCAAGATGAGGAGGAGCTGACATCTGTGGAGGGAGAACTGTCAATCATGATCGATTTACTACCTTCCTCACATCTAGGCACATAATTTTTTTCATTTTATTTTGGGACCATTAGAGAAATTCACAGTTAGCTTCTCTAAAGGCACTCGCAGTGTGTCTGACTGGCATTTGTACAAGCCAGACTAATCTGAGCAGTTTAGCTGTCCAGGAAAGCAGCAGGTAACCTTCTTTGCAACTCTCCATTGAAGAAAGTTTGTTCTTCCTTTCAGCATAGAAAGTAGCAGAAACAGCTATTATACACCTCAGCTCAGAAGCTGCCTTTCACCTCTAGTTGCTTTGCAGTTGCATTTAGGAGTCCAAGATGGACAACTTCAGGCATGCCACCATGCCTCTGCTTTGGTAACTCTCCCATGACAGTTTAGCACTGAGCCAGACAGCGCTATGAAAGCAAGATATCAGGCATGTCAATGCTACTACTGGATATCTAAAACAGAACTGTTTTTCCTATGAATCCCCCAGTTTGCCCTCCCCTACTGCCCTGTGTCATCCTTGGATACTGGCAGGGAGCCAGGAGTGCAATATTGCACTGGACAATCAAGTAATTGATTTTTCTTAATTCAATATTCCAGCCTGTTGCTGTTGCCTTTCTCTTTCAATATCCACAATAAAGTATTACATTGCTTGCCACTTGTACTTTTCCTTAGGTGCTTTGCTGATGGAGGTCCAGGAGGAAAATGCTGAACCAGGACATTACACAGCTAGGCTCCTTCAGGACACACTTGTCCAGATTAGACTCCATCCATTTTATATGAAGGTGGTTTGGCTAAATCAACCTTTTTTTTTGCAAATGTGGAAAATTACTCACCTTTAAACACAAACCCCAATGAGACTGAAGTCTGCTGGGATCTCATTCAGCCAAGTATTCATGCGCAGCTTTGAGTTTCACACATTATGGCATTTGTTTCTAAGGCAAGCAATCAATTGCAAAGACATACAACAAATTTGCCTGAAAGTTGCAAGCAGCTTTTTAATTTTATCTTAGACTTCTATTTCCCAAAGGCCAGAAGAAAGCTCTATGGGGAAGTCACAGTGAAATAGCCATTGCCAGTTTATATTTCCTTGCCATTTCTTTTCAATGAAGGATGATTTTATCCAAGCCCAACTTTAATAAATTGAACTAAATAATATCAGGAACTGTCACATCTTCAGGTCTCCAATTATTTTACAGCATCATTACACAGGCACAGTAAGAAGTCTGTTAACACTTCATGGAAAAACCTGAGAAATCTAATTAGGTGTGATTCTACCTGAAGACAGCCTCCAGCTTTTTTGCTCATTTTTTCTCTTCTCACATTTGATAAAGGCATAGTCTGCTAGAAATGAACAATCTTGCTTTCTTAAGATACCAAGCTTCTCTTCCCTGCTATTTATGTGCATGTAAACTAATTGTAACATTGCAAGAGATACGTACAGCTTTATATACAAAATGAAGAACAGGACAAGATTTCACTTTAAAGCAGACACATATCCACAGATGAAGCACTGTGTATTAGCAAACTTGATATGATATAACTGTTAACACCAACAATTAAGAAGTAATTTCCAACATTTCCCACTGTAGAACAAGTGAACAATTCCATGAACACAACCTGGGTCTCGCCAATTTAAAGTAACAAGATGCAGGAAACTGCCATATTCACTCTTGATGGAAAGTTGAGTATATCTCTATGGGCAATGGGCACTTTGGATCTTATTCTCACATCCTAAAACTTCTCTTTTTCTGACATGATTTTTTCCCTGCCTCCCAGGACAAGTACCACTGAATATCAATGAGCAATACCGAATTGCTATGAAAAGATGCTTCCTTTTAGCTTGACACATAGAAATTAGAGCCTTGCAATGAAATGTGCACAGATGGTGTGGGGCTTATGCCTTGAAAAAAGTGATGTGGTGACTGGAAACAGGAACTTCAACTCCTTTAAAGAAAAACAGTTGTTGATGGCACATGAAGATAAGTGAGTGTGCAATGTATGCAGTGAGGCCAAGTCTCAAGCACACAGACTTCCCCTTGAGTTTCTCACCAAAAGGTGAATGAAGAAAATATTGTCACTGCTTTCAAAAACTTACATGTTTGCTTAATTTATCCTATGGTGGGAAATTACTGACTCGAAGCCATAACAAACTGAAGTGCATGGGTACATCTTTGAAAGACAGATGAATAAACCAGTGGATGGGCATCCAATCCCACTGATGATTTCCTACTGCACTTTAAGTTATGACGGATGGCTCTGAAATGTTCTTTTAGTGATACAGAAATCTGATGTTCTGTGCTTTTTTAAAATAAAAATGGTTTAAGTTGATCCTCATAAAATCACAACTGTTTCTCCCAGAAATTAATTTTGTCTCTACAGTTCAAATCTAAAGCAACTCAAAAGTCAAGCACTTCTTTGCCTTCTACAGTTTTAATAACATGGTCATAGACTACTGAAAGTGAGAAAACCACCAACAGCAAATCATTTCAGCGCTTGTCATCTGTGGTCCTTCTGAGGGGTTTTTCAGTTATTTTGCAGTTAGTGAAAACAGTTATGAGTTCTGCTTTTATATCTGGGCAGATTCTCGGGCAGCAGTATACAATGCCATAATATTTGGCTGCAAACATAACAGAAAGATGATGATATAAAAATATTTCCATTAAATAATCACCATGCTGCCACAATAATGTGCTCATCAACATATGGAATGGTAAGTAAAGGCTAGAAGAAAACACTAAATTAACTTTCTTTCTATGACTTAGACTCTCCCTGGGGACAGATACCTTCCATAGAGCATCTTTTCATCTATTTTCATGGCTAGAATGCTGAGAAATATGGGAGGAGTCACTTTTTTTCCCATGGATCGCATGAAGTTCAGAAAACATGGTAAATAAAAAGAGGAAAAACTGTTCATGTCTGAAAGGGTATATATTATGTAAAATACAAGATTATGTTTAAAGCAATATTATTATTTAGATCAAGAAAAATAAAGCATAGCTGTTTACTCTCAGTTACATCAGTATTCTTGCTGGCAATTCTTGACCTAGGAAGGTAATGAAGCCTTCAGCAGGCAAAAAAATCCTCCATAAATTCTGAATGAAAGAATCTTTACCTAAATGCTCATGGACAAATTCTGCCTTAACTTCAATAAAATGAAACATTGAAAGGCTGAGCTGGCCAAACCATACAAACTAATTTGCTAGACTGGTTATCTCTAAAATCAGTTTTCCGTTCCTAACGCAGTCACAAAAGCATCACACCCCCTCCTTTTTCATAAATTAGAATCAAGACTTTCCTTAAAAAACAAGTCTTGTGAAATTCCACTATTCCCATGACTCTTTCCTAAAACTTTATCTTCTCTCCCTATTCTTTGTATGTAGTTTGAAGCAAGAAAGACAAAGCATAGACTTGATCAAGGGACAGAAACTTGGAGAAGAGTTTACTGATACACCTCAGTATTGAAAAAAACAAACCCAACAGATGAAGTGAAAAAACCCAAGAAGTGAAGCAGGATATTAAAGAGAGTCTGTCATAACAAATTCCTGGCAGTGCCCTGACATTACCTACTCTCAAACCAGGTGAAGCAATAGGCACAGAATTTACAAAATGTTTATCTGTAATTGTAAAACTGTATGGGGTAAAGGAACTGTTCCATTGGGTTAAATGCACCAAACCCCCTGTGCCTGGAGTAAAATCTTCGCTTGGATGAAATCAACGGCAAAGCATCACCATGAAAACTGAAGCAGCTAGTGAAAATGGTAATTAGCAAGGCTTTAACACTGCTTTTATTTGTACTTTTCATAAACTCAAATATTACATTCCATTACGTATTCGATTAAACTGAATCCCACTGCAGTTGCCTTAGATAATTAACCATTTTTGCCTAATTCAGCAGATGCCTAAACTGAGACATAGGGGAGGCAAAGTCTGTCTATCAGTTAGTGGCAAAACCTCAAACAGATGCTAAAAGATTTTGACTCCCATTTCTTTTAACAACTTTACAGCACTAAATCCTTGACTAAGCAGCTGTCCCAGGATTTCAAAATGAATGCTTCCTAGGAAAGCATTTTCAGGTATTAAATGCAACAAGTAACCACACTGGCATAAGGTATCTCATTGTAGTACACAGCTGACCTCTAACTGACTTCCCATGGATAAGTTATTCTGATTTTGACTTCATGTGCACTTCCATTGCTAAAGCTTCAGTACACTGTTGCTGTGGCAGAAAGAATGAACTGCAAAAGGCCATGAACAGCAACCGCCTCACATCCTTCTGGTCTGTACACTGTGATATTCCCACATTCCCAGCCTCCCTGACAAGGCAGCATGTTAACCCTACAGCAGTTAAGATTTCCACCTATCCAGGTCTGGAAGCCAGTTTCAGTGGCTGCCCTCACCCTTGTGTGCTGTTCTCTATGTCAGCATCACCTAATTACACCTGCGGTTTTAATAAACCCAGGCACTGATGTTCAAATATTCTGCCTGCTACACAGTATGAGGCAATATGCTTAGTGTGAGCCCTGACCTGGGTCACAAGCTGGAAAAGATTGTAAATGGTATTAAATAAAGGCGAGAGCATGTTTTTAAAGTGACATTTGCTTCACCACCCCTGTGCTGCTGTTTGGTTTCCTGAGGAATACAGATACAGCATTATGGTGTCTGAGTGTCCAACATAGCGTATCCTACCTCTAAAAATAACCAGATAACTAGTCTTCAGAAAGAGAAGGGCTGCTGCTGACTGACTAAGGCAAATTGGTCATGGAAAGTATCCTTCCGTCTATGTCAGTTAGAGAGCAGTTTAGACCCAAAAGCATAACCGTTGACACAGCTTGCTAAAAAATAACAGCTGGAAAATTATCTCTTATTTCTGTATATTGTCATTAGCCATGCACAGATATTCACACAGCAAAATTCTACACTAGCCAGTCTGGTCTAGTGCTACGTTACTCCTTTCTTATGCTTTTGTAACTCCATTACCAAAGATCTGTTTACACTGGGGCAATACAATGATGAGCCAGACACCAAGACAGCAAATTCAGTGACATATAAAAGTGCTGTAAACAACAGATGTAAAACCTTGCACAAATGACTCAGTACCTAGCAAAAAAAAAAAAAAAATTATCTGATGGGGATGACAAAAACTGGGGGGGGGGGGGGGGGGGGGCGGCGGGGGGGATGCCCCCGGGGGGTCTCAGGGGGATGGGACGGGGATGCGAAAAGGGGGGAGTGGGATGGGGACTCTAGGAGAGGGCATAGGGGGATGGGACGCGATGCGATGGTCCGGAGGGGTCGGGGAGGGGGACTGATCAGGGTCCCCAGTGAGTGCGACAGACTCCAGCCCCCTGCCCGGGCCCCCCTTACCTGCTCCGTTCCCGCCGCCCCAGCGGCCCCCCCGCCGCATTCTCTACACCACCACTGCTCTAGGCTCGGGCTGCCGCCGCCGCGGTGGCCATGGTCCGGCTCCGCCCGATCCAGCACAGCCCGGTCCGGTAGGGCACGGCACGGTACGGTACGGTACGGTACGGTACGGTACGGCACGGCTCAGCGCGGCTCGGCAAGACTCGGCACGACGCTCCGCCGCGGCCGCCCGGCTGCTCCGCCGCTTGTTTTCCCATAAATACGGCAGGCGGAGTTACTGGCCGGGGCCGGGACCGGGACCGGAGCCACCCACCGGCACCGCCCCCGGCCCCGGGCCCATTCATCGGGCCCAGCTCTGGCTCCGCTCGGCCGCGGACCCCATCCCCATCCCCGTCCCCGTCCTCAAGCTCATCCCATCCCCATCCCCATCTCCATCTCCATCTCCATCCCATCCCCACCCTCATCCTCATCGTGCCGTGCCCTCGCAGGCTTCTGCCCTCATGCCGGCAGGTTCCAGGGGCCGGCATCCCCTGGGCCCGTCCCCGCCTGACCTTGGCCCATCGTGGCCAGTGAAATCCCCGATAAGCTCCTCTGTCGTGCGGCCTCGTTTCCCGGAGGCGCCGCGGCTGCCGCTGCCAGCGGCCGGGAGATGCTCAGTGATGAGCAGGCAACGCGCCGAGGCTGACGAAGGCGGCATCCGGCGGCTCGCGGCACGCAGCAGCTCCAGCGCTCGAGCTCTGCCTCAGTTTCCCCATCTCCCGCCTCCCCGAGCCTCCGAGGCACCGCTGGTGCAGCCGAGGGCCCTGGCACCGGTGAGTGCTCCAGGAAGGAGCCTCGGCACTGGGGACCTGCTCTGAGCCGAGTGCTGAGCTCTGCCCTCCCCGCCAGTCCCTGCGTGGCCGGTGCCTACCGGGATTTGCTTGAGTTCAAAATCCTCCATAGCCAAGACCCTTCCCCCGCCCCCGCTGTGGCACCGGGAGCATCCCCCCGTGGTCCGCACGCCGCTGAGCTGGGCGCTGCAGCGCTGGTGTTGCCATGACTCCTGCAGGAATGCAGCCCAGGGTGGCCCCCGCGTGTCCTGTGCTCCGCAGCGGAGCACCGGCTGAGCTCGCTGCGCAGATGAGGGGACACAGTTGCTGCCGGGGGGAGCAGGGCCGGGAGGAGCGGCTCCCCGGGGAGCTGCGGCCGCGCTCAGCCGGGCCCGGCTCCTCCCCCCACCTCCCAGTTCCCATTTTCCTCCCTGCAGGACGCGGGGCTCCGGCTCCCTGCCCCGTGGCCCCCGCTGCCCCCGCCCGCGGCTCCATCTGCTCCCGCCGGCTGCCGGCCCCGCGCCGGAGCAGAGCCGGGCGAGTTCCTGACGCGGTCACTGATGCCAAGCTGAGCCCTGCCGGGGATGCCAGGGCTCAGCACTCCCCATAATGCCACCACGCAGGCGATGCAGGAGCCCAAATCCCATGGGCATGCAATGGAGACCCGGCACGGAGAATGCTGCTGCCACGTGCCTTCTCTTAGGACATCCCCTTTGGTGCCACCCTCTGACCTTGCAGATGTGGCCCTGAGAGGCACCTGCATGGATTGAGGTCACTCATCCGGAGCTCCATGCTTTGGAGGGGCCACAGGGCCTCGGACAAGGTGCTGGACCATGTTCCCCGAGCCCTGTGGCAAGGGGTAGTGGAACCATCTGCTGCCCCCGCTGGGAGGCTGCTATTTTAGGCTGGGAAGTGCTGAGGGATCCAACTGGACCATGAGCATGTTTTCTCACCACCGAAGATGCTGGAGCCATGGCATGTGCTGCTGTCACTGGGGTTGTGGGTGCATCCTCCTCCTCGAGCCAGGGGCAGCCTGAAGGAAAAGAGATGCTACAGGAGGATGGAGGTTGTGTGGGGCTCACTGGGAGTGGGCAAGGGGGGCTCTGTGGCACACGGCTGCTGTGGCTGTGGCACCCCCAGGCGCCCAGCCTGGGGCACTCAGGAAAGGATAGCCCCGTGGTGGCCCTCAGGAGCAGTGGGGGCTGTCCCCAGCCTTGTGCCTGCTGCTGCAAGGGGAGGCAGCCCCTCAGCTGGAGGGACCCCCCTCACAGCCCCACGCTGCAGCAGCGCTCTGCAGGAGGGAGGAACAGGGCTGTCCCTACCCGAGTGCTGGGCCCCTGCCATGGCTGTGCAGGTCCAGGCTTGTCCTTGGCCAAGCTGCCTGGCCCTGTCCTGCGGGGCGGACATGGGCAGCCAGAGGGACGACACGAGCTGGGCTCGTTCCCACAGTCCTGCAAGTGAAAGGCCAGCGCCGTGCCAGCTCCTGCCCCGTGCTGGGTGCACAGCCCCCTGTGCCCCCATGGCTCTGTCAGGGCTAAGAGCTGGGGAAGGGCAGGAGTAGCCCCCCCCCCCCCCCTTGTGTGGGGTTCTTGCCTGGTCAGTGCTGGGCCTCCCGCGCCCAGCAGGGAGCAGAGCTGCCACATGCCCTGTGCTGCTGTGACTCAGTTTCCCCACCAGCACCACGCTCCTGCGCTCTGCTGATCGTGACCGGGAGAGGCCCCCCTGTGCTGCACAGGCCCTGGGGGCTGAAGCTGTTCATGTGGCTCCGCCTGGTGGGCAGCGCTGGGTCGGTCCGTGCCTGTGGCTCAGGTCACAGCCGCAGCTCTGCAGTGCCCTGGCCAAGGGGAAACTGAGGCACAGAGGAACACCATGCCCACGGGTCACAGTGGGGATCACTGGGGATTGGTGATGATGCTGAGCACTCAGGGCAGCCCCAGAACATGACAGACCTCAGCCCTGGGGGGACGTGGAGGTTGACATCTTCAGACAATGGGAGGCCTGAGGGAGAGCCCATCCTGGGACCTGCGTGTGTCACGGACAGCACCAGGAACGTGCTGGGAATGCTGCACATTGCCTCACTCCCTCCCCTGCTGCTGAATTTACAGCAGGGATTAATGTTGGATCCCTTTCCTTTGCACGGGGCCCATCATCTCCCGGGTGCTGCTGCCCCAGGTGGGCAGCTCCTGGCTGGGGCGATCCTCCCGTCGCCCTGAGCTGGCTGTGTCAGGGGTCTCTCCCCTCCTCCCAGCTTCTCCCACCCTTCCCTGGCATCACCTCCCTTCCCCCAGCCCTGAAACAAAGGAGAACCAGGCCTTGCTGCCCACCTCAGGGCTCAGGAGGGAGCTGGATCTTGCCCACAGCTCCTGATGCCTTTGGAGGCAGGAGAGTGAGTGTGAAGCATGTAAAGCAGCTGCTGGCTTTAGTGTCCCTGCCTGTAAAGAGCTGTAGACCCACATCCCCTTCTCCTTCCTTAGGAACGACAGGTCAGTCCCCAAAGGCAAAGAGTCTTGAGCTTAAGCACAGGGCATCCATCTCCTGCCCCACAATAGTGCCAGAGGCAGGCATCCCGTTTGGGGTGCCCTTACCCGCCATAGTAGCGGTGGGAGGGATCTGGTGCTGCCTGGCCAGCGGGATGCAGCGCTGGTGTGTGATGGAGCTGTACCCGGGCAGCACCAGCACCGGGCGGCCTCCCAAGTGATGCCACTCACCAGCAGCACCGTACCCTGGAGCCACCGGCACCCGCAGTGACGCACGAACCAACCTCCTCATGCTGGGCTGCGACTGCAGCACGGGCAGTGCCTGAGGCCACCACCGCGCACCCCTGCTCCGAGCTGCTGCCTGCCAATGGCACAAGGAGGGTTTCTCCTCCCAGCTCTGGGAAAAGCCTCTTCCCAGCCTGCTCAGGGACCTCAGGACAGGCAGAGCTCCCCAGGCCAAGACTCGCTGTCCCAAAGCAGTCAATAGCTGGCATTGCAGGACACAGCATCTTCCTCCCCTCATCTCACCTCTGCAGTGATGGACAGCCACACCACTGCTTCCCTCCTTGCTGCCACCTATTTGGAAATCACTGGCTTTAGTGGCCTCAGAAGCTGACTTGCCCATAGGCAGTATCCCACATACAGCCCTAGCAGAGCTGAAGTGCATGTAGGGAACCTCCTGCTCTAACCCATCATTGTGCTCTGGGTTCCCAAAGGCTGCTCCATGCCTGAAGCTGCAGCTTGAGCCAACACCACCACATCTCATCCGACCAAGGTCTGCCCAAGCCTGCGGGACCCGCTGGCTCCTGCCACTCTCTTATGGTGCCAGGGGATCATTTCCCTCTGCTCAGCAACCCCCCTGTGGAGTGGCTGAAGGCTGGATGCTCCCTGTGAGCTGTCCTAGGGCCAGGGACACGTGTGACATCTCTGAGGAGCTGAAGGCTTGTTTTGGAGGCAAACCCACAAGTCAAGGAGGCTCAAGCACTTGCCCTGCTATCCTTGAGCAGCAGGCTGAGCCATCACTGGATTAATTATATTATGCCATGACTGAGGCTGTTGCTTGGTTACAGCAGCCAGTCCCTGAGCCCATCCTGCTGCGGGAATTCCCCAGCATCACTTGTTTCAATCTCCCGGGCATCCCAGAAGGCCAGGATGTGCTATGGCCTCTCCATGTAGCTGGAAGGGGAAGCTGCAGGCAGCTGCAGGCAGCAGAGCCATCGGCCCCCTTGCCCCAGCCACCCCCTGCCTGCTCACTGCCCTCCCCTCAGCTCTGCCTGCCCCAGATTGGCCTCTGCCGTGTGTTTGTCCAAACACACGAGGTTCCCAGTCCTGCAGTCATTCTGGGTCCTGCTAAATGCTGGGCTGCACCCCAGTGCAGATCAGAGCAACCCTCTGCTCCGGAGGGTGCCTTCCCCATGTCTTGTTGCAGCAGCTGCAGGAAGTCACACACAGAGTTGCCAAGAGACAGGAGCTGCTCAGTGTGATGCTGGATCCCAGCGCAGGGAACCCTCCCTGCTCAAACACTGGGTGCACAGCTCCAGTCATGTCTCCAATTAGCAGCACAGCCTCTGCTTTTCCCACTGGGACGCTACACACGATGTCCCCAAAGCAGACAGTGTCCTGCAGACGGGTCCCTTCTCCTCCCCGATGGCTGCCAGCCCAGCCTGATGCCTGAGTGCACGGAGGCTGCTCCCCCTGCAGCAATTCCCGAGCAGTCCCAGCTGCGAGGACACAGCGACCTCGGAGGTACCTCAATGACTGATCATGAACGCTCCACCTTCAAGCTGGCACAGTGGAAGCCAAGATGCAACTGCATTGTGGCTGAGGGGCCCGTGGATCTGGTGTGGAGGCAAAGGAGCAGCAGCCCCAAGGATGGGACTCTCCACACTAGCAGATAAACCTGCGCTTCTCCCTCTTGCTGCTCTAAACCAAGCACAGTCTGGTCCAACATCAGCTCTGGCTTCACCACAAGAACCCGCAGCTCCTCAGCCCTCGAATTTCTTTGTTTTGGATGACTGATAAACCCCAAAGCCATCACACTGGTACCTCTAGAGATGCTCACAGGAGCTATTTATATCCATGTGATCCTGCAGAAGCTTCCCCATAACAACAGGCACACACATGCTTTTTATATTTAGCTTATTCAAAGACTGGGCATGGCAGAGCCGAGCTCAGTCTGTTTCTTTCCCCCCTCACTTCTGCTTGCTGGCATGGGATTACACCTCATGCTGCAGTTCCAGTTGAGTTCAGCATTCCTGAAAAAGGGAGAAATCCAAGCCTAAAATGCACCTTTTTTCCTGCTATTCCCTTGCATGCTCCTGCTTCACTTCCAGGGTGGGACTGCTCCGGCCTTACTGCTGAAGCCAAAACGTGGCACGCACCCTCCTGGGGCTCCAGTGCAAGTGAAGAGAGCTCCTGCATCTGCTTTTCTCTTTCAGAGGAGTATTTTGAACACAGTGACTCATCTCTTGTTTTTCTCTCACCTCCTTGTGCTGACAAGGAACAAGAGCCACACGGAGCCTAAAGGCTCCCGTGGTGCTCAAATCTGGCCCAGGTGAAAGACAAACCAATGCCCACGTCGGAGCTTCCACGGGGGCTCAGAGCCTTCTGCTCGCCAACAGCTGCGCTCACAGGGAAGCAGAGCTGAGCTCCCTCCTTTCCACTGTGTGAGACAACAGCTTGCAGGACAGTTTGGGGAAAGAACTCCTGGGGTTTATGTTCAACTTCTGCGTTGTTTTAACCATTTTTAATCGAGTGCCCCATTCCATGAAGTGTAAGAACGTGAGAGCAAGGCAGCAGCGGGGTGCCCTTGTGTGCATGAGTCCTGGAGACCCACAGCTCCTGCACCCAGGCAGACAGGCTTGTGATGGAGAAGAAGATGTCAGAGGCAGTCGTACAACAGAGCTTTATAGTCAGGATGGACTGTACCAGGCTTTTTTGATGCAAAATGGAACATGACCCAAAACCTTCTCAGGAACGCAGTCAGCTAAGGCTCCAGCTCCTGCCTGACCTTTTGCAATCCAGTCACATCCCAATCCCCTTTTATGTCCCCAGACGTGCAAAATTTGAACTGTCCCATGCAATTTCCCTACAGTGTCATGTGAAATGTAATGCTCAGAGAAGTAGGCAAATGCTCATGGCAAACAGACCTGAATGATACACAGCTCATGCAGCAAAAAAATCCCAGTTTGTTTTATAGGGAAAGAGTTACAAGTACATTTTGGAGGCTGGGGGGAAGGAAAAAGAATAGAGCAGCGAACTGCCTGCTGATCAAGACAGCTCTGGAATGGATCATGGATCTAAAGGACACCTTGCTTTACAGGGATGTAGAAGGAAAACCCAGTTTGAATTCCATGGCTGACATTTTACAACAAAAAGGTGATGGTGGGAACAAAACCAAACCTCAAATCAACCTGAAAACAAAAGGGTCATGGAATGCACAGTACCTGGAGGGAGCTTCACCGCCTGAGCTGTGAAAGGGACACTGGAACTAGACCAAAAGGGGTGCAGAGAAATCACAAGCTCCATCAAAGACAGGGGCAGCTTACTGGGACACAGGCGAGTATGAAGGGCCTGCAGAGCCCATCGAACAGCTCCCACAGCTCCTGAGCCATGGGTACCAACCCATTGGTTTGAGTTCAAAGCAGAGACTACGGCTTCCCACAGGCAGGGCCTCGGGGGATGCTCTCCACTTGCAGGGGAAGGCAGCACATTGGTGGCTGGAGGCTGCGCCCAGGGCATGCGGCTGTGGAATGGACAGGGGCTGGCCCAGGATGGACCCTGGCTGAGCTGCAGTGCTTGTCCCTCAGCATGGAGGCAGCCAGGGTTTTACAGCGACACTGTAAGATGCCTGAGAAGCAAATGCCTTGCCATGCTAACACCTCCCTGGAGACAGTTCTGAAGCTCTGGATATCTTCATTTTCACATGAGAGTCATGTCCCTGAGAGGTACTGAAGGGAGGGGATTCTAGTGTATGCAAATCCAAGGATGGAAAATGCAGAAAAGCACTGATTCTTCTCTCTCTTTTTCAGGTTAGCTTTGCACTTTGCATTGTTTTCCCAAACTGCATAGCAGCTTACGTGTAGTGTCTGAGACACTGGGGCCACGGAAATCAAAGGGGCTTCATGAATGCCAACAGCAGCACCAGTGAGTGCTGATTAAGCTGCTGTGCAGAAAGGTCCCATTCAAAGGACTCCAAAAATCACACGCACTCTCTCTCGCTCTGGCCCTGTGGCTGCTGTGTGCACCACCATAGCATGATCAGCTCCATTTAAAGCTCAGCAACTGCTGGGTGGAGCAATGGCCAACACCACCTTTCTCATTACAAAAATAGGAAGGACAGAAAGTTAAAGACTTGAGACAGGCGAGCGTGATGCATTCATGCGGCATGTTTTGCTGCAGTCCTCTTAACAAGACAGGAATTTCAGGTGTGCAGGAGTGGAATATAGCTGGGGCAGAGCAGGCAGCAGGTCCCCTTCTCCTTCCACACCTGCCAGCTTCCCACAGGGGATCTCTGGAAGGAGAAAAATAACAGCCTGGAAGCGGGCCTGGGAGCTGTGCCCTGAACCATCCCCTTACTCACGTACATCTCAGCTGGATTAGCTTTGCGTAAGGAACGCACCAGAACAGTGCCCGCAGATGTGAAGCTTTTGTTTTGCCAACTCTGGTTTCAGAGAACACTGGGCAAACAGCCAAAGCTTCACAGATCTGCACCCGTCCTGGTGTGACTCCTATGGAAAGATGGAGACAGCACGACTGGGAGTCTGCCGTGCAGCAGCCACCTACAGCTCCTCATAGTCCCCACCTCCTCCAGGCTTGCTCATGCTGGCTCCTCCTCCTCCCAGGAAAGCCTCAAGTTCATCTATCTCGCTGCTTTTCTCCTTGCTCTTCTTTTTCTTTTTCTTCTTCTCCTCTTTGCTCTCGTCCTTCTCTTTGCTTTTCTTGTGTTTGCTCTTCTTTTTTGCAGATTTCTCTTCCTCCTGCAAAAGGAGAGCATTTTCATTAGAAAATCCTCTGAGCATGCCAGTAACCAGCATACCTGACCCTGGAACTTGGCTCTGATGGTAACCTGACTTAGAGTGAAGCATCTACTACCAGGGCTGGCTGGGAGTTCATTCCAGAAGACCCTTCTGTGAGTTTGGACAGAACAGAGCAAAGACCATCTGGTTTATACATAGTAGTGGTCTGTCAGGCTGTTTGTGCCCAACGATACCACAGTACTGGACAGGCAGAACCGCCAAAGACAAAGCCTCCTGCAAACTCCCCTTGCTGCCTCTGAGATTAGGGCTGGCAGGGACACCCCTCTGCTTGGAGAAAGCCATGGTGCTCTCAGTGGACCCAGCCCAGCAGAGATGCATGGCTCTGTTTAACCCTGTATTTTACAAAGTCACACACTGCCTGCTCAAAATTCAGCTCCTCTGAAAGCTTGTTTTTAGAGCCTGGGAGGCACAGGTCTGGTTGTACGATGAGAGGATGGAAGGAAGTCCACCAGGCGCAGAGTGCACTGAGGAAGGCCACCCCTCTCCTTGAGCAGTAGATAATATGGCAGATCAGCTCTGAGGAATCCAACAGTACCTCCTTGCTTTTCTTTTTCTTCTTCTTTTTCTCCTTTTGCTTATCTGTTCAAACAAAAAAAAACCCAAACAATATTGGTTTTAATCAACTGAACCAGAAGAGAAGCAATTCTGCCCTGTCCTGATTCCTGAGACTCATAGAATCCTAGGATGATTAGGGTTGGTTTATGCTTCTGGGAGTTAAGCTAGTGATGGAAGAACCATTCAGGCCACAGCATCAGCAGTGGGAGGGCCCTGACAGGCCAGCACTCCCTGTGTATGGAAATTTTATCACCACGAGGCCAAAGTGTCAGTGCTGCAGCCCTCCCCTACAGAGTGGCTACTTTCACAGTATTAAATGAATCTCAGTGTTCATCACTGTCAAAACATTTGTTCCAGGTTACTGTGAGTGATGACCCGGCTGCTGCTTTGAGTGCTGACTGTCCACTGCCTTTGCACAAATCCCCCTTGATCAGGAGAGTATTTACTTGGCTGATGCACAGGAGGCTTTATATCTGCACCACATTTCACATGTGGTATTAGCCTGTCATCTGTCAGTCTTACCTACGTACTCTTTTTTACTCAGTTGATCTGTAAATACAAGTCAGCCCTGGAGAAGTCTAGCTACTGGTAAAGCTCCAACTCACTGATGCAATGATAGGCTTTCATATTTATTTGAGAAAGAGGAGATAGAAGGAACCCACACTGAATTATTAAAGATGCTAAACTGAAGTTCAGTTATTGACCTGGACCTCTGCAGACGCACTTCCAGCTATTTCAAGCTGCACTGTTCAGTAAGTCAAAGCTCAAGCTGATAAAGCCACCACAGCCTGTGGCACCTTGCTTATACTTTTGGAATAGTTATTCAAACATATCTCTCTCTGGTGCTGCTTACAGCCTTGTTCCCCCACTTAAGTCTTTAACTTCCCATCTTCTGTGGTGACATCAGGGGCAGATCTATAGGAAGTTACTTTGCAGTAATGCCAAGACAGCAGAAAGCATTTCTGTGGGTGAGAGTTGTACCCTCAGGGGATGGGGAGGGCACGAAAGTCTGAGGAATGCTTGTGAACAGGTTATGATCAAAATCCCATCTCACCCTTCCCAAAAATAGAAGAGCAAATTGGCAAGGAATGTCAGAGCATCTTGCTGAAGTTGATCCAAATCTTTGAGGGGGTGGACACTGTGGTGCTGAGCACCACTTCCCAGGCAGGCAGTGTAAAGCAGGAAGCCTTATGCAGAAGCAGCTTGTGAAGGATGTGCACTGCTTCCAGCTGGGACCAAAATAGTCCATGGTGGTTGCTATGGATAAGCCAAGTTCCCCCGCTCCCCATGGGGAAAAACTTAAATAAAGGTATTTATGCTGTGTTAAACCCCATTAGAGACTCACATGGGGAACTGCATGACCCTACAGGCTATTTTATTTAGTGCAAATTGGTTTCCTTACACCCTGGAACCATTCTGGATAAAACAGAAGCCTAACAAACAAAACCAGCAAGAGTGGAAATAAGGGGTGACCTTTACCTTCCTCACTGCTCTCCTTGGGACCAGCTTCTTCCAAACCCAAACCAAAGAGATCCGAGTCATTTTTCAGTTTAAAGGAGTGGACTGTTGCTTTCACAGCCTGGGGTGGCTTTGCCAACGAGGTATCGTCATCCGATAGCTCAGAGAGATCTTCCCGGACTGGGAATTCATCCTGGAGACAAGAAGAGGCAGACAACACCCACAGGTTTTCAACCCAAATCTCTCAGCATTTTGCACACGACATCAGATGTCAGCAGGCAGGGAGGAGGGAAGGAAATGGCAGCTGAACTGAGCTGTTATTGCCTGGAAATCAATGCTCCTGATTTCATAAGCTCTATCTATTTCTTGCCTCGGTAAAACGCCTCAGTAGCACTGGTACTGGGCAGTGTGCTCTGGCAATGCAACATTCCTGCTACCAAAATCTAATTCCTAACATAAAGGCATTAAATGAGACCTTCAACTGCGTTAGCTCAACAGCAGCAGCCTCTAACTGCCCCAGAGAGGCACCTCGAAACAAATCTAATGGGCTGAGAACTCGCCTCCAGACCTAACAGATAAAACCTTGTTGCTGTGCAGCTCTGGGGGGTCTCCTGAACCAGAGGCAACCCGCAACAGGGCCAAGCACGTGGTATGTTTGCAGGGCATCTCTCCTCATCAAGTCAAAAGGGAATGTGCTTCCAGGGCACATTTGCCTCTTCAGTATGGGCTAAATAAATAGGATGCTGCAGAGACTGGATATCACCCAAAAATCCTCTGTCCCGGCATGATGGGAATGGAAATGGAGTTTAACAATCTGGTGATTCCTGTCAACTGATCCTCTCCAGAATTCACTAATCATCCTTTCTTTCTATCCTCCATACGGCCCAAACACAGCCTTGCCCTGCTGCTGGTCTGGGCAATGCTCCTTGCTCCCTGCTGATGGTGGTGTTTTACTGCTCTGCCTGACCAGTAACCCTTGTAGGTGTCAAGCATTCACATGCTGTGGGGCATCTCCCTGACACTTCTGCCATGGCAAAGCTCCCTCACAGATCCTGTTTTCGTCACTGCATGTGAAGAGAAGTAAACTTGTTCCAGATACTTTAGCTTTCACATTAAAGTGCCAAGAAAAGTAGGTACTGGAAATGCAAAACGAATGGAAAACTACTTAATAAACAGCACAACACATAGGCAAGGGCAAAGAAACTGGGACAACTATCCTTTCTGCAGGACTCTGGAGTGATGCAAGCACACCCAACACTCCTGAACACCCCAGACACCAGGAGTCCCATCCCAAATCATGCTTAGCAGTTTCTAGGGATTGCTTTGTTTCTGTGAGTACAGATCACTGAAAGCAGGGGTATCTCCAGCCACAGAAGGAGCAAGTTCCTACCAGCCTAGAGAAGATACTTGTGTTTTCTCTGTCTGTAACACCCAGTGGGTGCAGAGGGGACTCCTGCTGCACCATGCCTTGGAGCAGCTGCCCACATGCTGAACATCATAGAGACATTACAGCCAACCTGGCTACACTGGAAACTCCTTCCCAGATTTTCCTACTCCAGTGAGAAGCTTTGCCAAACAAATCTTGTTACAGCCTTTTGATTGCTGTAGGAAGCTCACCCTCTGGCACATACACACTTCTACATGCTAAACCTTGGGTGAAAACCCATTAGAGCTTTGGATTTTATACCTTGCACATAGCTGGACTGACACCACTTTGGCCCTACTGAGAATAAACAGCACATTAAAACCCGTAAGCACAAACCTTGTTGCCGTGTGGCTTCAACAGTCACAGTGGGTTCATGCTTACATCAATCTCTACAGGTTGCTTAGCACCTGAGGTGCTGTGAGCGCTGCTGAGAGATGGGGGAGCAGATGAAAGCTCTGCTCATGAGATGCCTCAACACTTCAAGCTCAGCTTGGCACTAGCACACAGCAATTCATGCATGTTATTTACCATTTTCTTCTTCTGGCTGTCAGAATCCTCACTTTCGAAGTCCGGGTCATCCATAACAAATGAGAGCATCTGGGTAGCTATTGGTCCCTCTTGATCACTGTCAGACTCCTCAGGCTTTTCCTCTTTGACCACTTTCTGCTTGAGAGTGTGTCCTTTGCTTTGGGAAGTGGTCTTTGGGGCCTGGACTGCTGCTGGGGCTGCAGCAGCAGCAGCAGCTGGCAGGCTGGTGTGGACCTTGCTGCTGCTGTTTCTTTCAGACCCAGAACGTGGAGGTAAAGTGTCAGGAGGCTTCGGGTCCATTGCTTTGGTCAAAATGGCTTCATTCTGTGGTTTCAGAGAATTTCTGGAAGACCTGAGAAGAAACAAACAAGTTGTCAGAGCCTGTCCACCCCCATTCTGTGAAGCAAAGCACAGTGACTAATTAGGAACTGAGCCTGCCTCAGGGCTGCATCTCCACAGCAGAGGTAGTTCATCCTAGGGGGTGGCTGGTCAAATACATACCGCTCAGGCTGAAAACAGCCCTCAAGTCTGTATGGATGCTGCTGCTGCAGATGTGCCTGCACCAGCTGGCCCATGCCTATCACACACAGGATGTGGTATGTGGAGAACATGATCCAGTTCATCGTTCTCCAGCACAGGGTGTGGTGAATGACTTCCACTCCCTTCACAAGGCTTGACTCCTCTGTCCTTCTCACTCAGCTATGAACAGATATTGAGGCGCTCAGTTCCAGCCTCTGTTCAAACTGGAGGAAAAGGCCGGGCCATTCCCAAGCAGAAACATTCCAGTGACAGAAGCATAGTGCTCAAGGGCATGCGGCCTAGGTGTGGTGCAGCAAACACTGCAGGGAACAGGCCCAGCTAAAGAAAACACAGCCCAGCTTACAGCTGAAGGAACAGACACCAAGATTCCCCAAAGGATGCCTAGAAGCCAGCGGCAGGGCTGAGGAGAGGCCCCTTTGCCAGCACAACCCCACGCTTCAGCCTGTGCTTTGTACCTTTTTTTCCCCTGCTCCGCCTTGATGTCTTCGTTAGGTGTGGGAATGACCTTCGAGTCCTTCACCTCTTCTTCCTCTTCCTCACTGGAGAGGGTGACATTCTTGCTGGGCACCCGTTTTGCTGCCAGCATAGGTCTGCTTGGGATCTTGTCATCCAGATCCAGGTCATCTTGGAAGCCTGCCACCATGGGGTTTCCCCCAGGGGCCTCTCCATCACTGCAGAATAGGCAAGGATCAGACACAGCACCCCAGGATATGCTGGGACAGACGGATCTCCCCTGGAAAGCAGACTGCTGCTTGCCTGGCTTTTCCAGCCAACTGCACGTCCACATCCCTCAGCCCAGGGCAGCAGCACTGCAACACCCAGCCACTTGCCCCTTCAGACCTGATCCCCATGAGCTGCAGCCGTGGCACAAACCCTCTACAAAATGGGCCACAATTGGATGTGTCAAAGAGTGGCTGGAAAAGCTGAGCCTCAGTGCTTTAGAGCTGCTCACTGCTCCAGCTCTACTGGAAGATCTCTGGTCCAACATGCAAGGATCAGTCAATCAAACCATGGGAACTGCCTGCCTTAAAGCCCACAGCCTGTAATTAAACCTGATCAGACACTGCCACTCCTGGAGAATTCACTTGCAGCTATTAGATTGCTGGGTTTATTTCTGTGTCTCTCATGCTCCCTGAAGCAGGCAGGTACCCGCCACCACAACCAGGCTTTGACATTCCCCAAATTAAATTCACTTAAGGACACACTTTCAGAGCTGGGAGTCTGTCAGGCTCCCTGCATGCAACATGGTTATGTGCTCAGAGGCAGACTGATAAAGAGCTTTGCAGCTGAAATTACCAGCTGAGGATTCTTGTCTCAATGTCCCCAGGACTCAGCAATTTTAATACTTTCAGAAGGATCTGCTCATGTCAGGAATACAGATGTTTTCCCCAGCCTCAGCGGATGAGCCTTTGCATCACCTTTCCTCATTCTACTTGCTTTATGTGCAGCAGATACCCAGCTCCTTCTGACAACCCACACAAGAGTCACTGTCCTTTTAATGACTTGATTTGGATTGTACAAACACAGCTTCATTTGTACACAGAGACAAAACCCGAGATGATAGCTTGGACCACATCCCATTTTAGAGGCATAAAATGAATCATCAAAACCTAAAATCCTTAATCTGGATGAAGGTGCTGCTCCCAGTCACTAGCACACAGCCAGCACTGGAAGAGGCAGTGGCGGATGATGTGCTGATGGGATGAGAAATGCTGAGGCCTGGACACAGTCCAGATGATTATTGCTCAGTCTGGTTCTTCTTATGGCCAGTTAGTGGTTTATGGGTTAGTTTTAAAGAATTAGTACATATGCCATCAAGTAATGTTGCTATTTGTGACATCTGGGACACCACACTTATGACAACCAGCGCAGCACATTGACGGTGATTACAACCAATGCTTGTTTGGGTCAGTGCTTGGATCAGGGCTAACACCCTCTCCCTCCTTCTGCTTTTGGTGCAGCTCCTCCTGCTCCCAGCACAGCTCCCAGCTAAGCAGAGACAGGCTGCTGAAGAGCCTCTTCATAAAACATGCTGCTCTCATTCTGAGCCAGAAAGGAGGCACACAGCCCATCCCACACAAAGGAGGAAAGAAACTGGTGCCCAAAGCAGCAGCCAAGGCTGGAGGAATGACGAGTGATTTCTGTGGTCTGCAAAGCATTGGTAGGGTTCCTCTGGAAATGTGCTGGAAAGCAAATGGATTTTGTCCTAAAAATGGCAGGATGTTATTCTGAACTGGTGACACTGCATTTCTCTAACACTCCATTAAGCTCTGGGACTCTTCAGAGATTGCTGCCACTGTCCTACCACACACCACGTGAGATCTGCAGCCTGTAAAGCACTCCCAGTCTCAACACGATGTCCACGTGTGTCCACACACCCACACAAAGTGGATCACCTCCCCTTGCAGGGAATGCACTGCCTCTATCTCCAACTCACACACAAAGTGTGGAGAGACAGCTTCAGAACAAAGCCACAGAGTGAGCACCCCGCAGAAAAAACACTGCTGCACTATGAACAATGCAGAGTTAGTATCAGGTTGTGTTCCTAAGGCTCCAGCTGGAAGGAATCCAGAGCATGCAAACCCAAGCACATTGCACCACTCTCTCCAATGCCTTTTGTGGTGCCAAGCCTGTGTTAGTGTTGAGCCGTGTTTGCAGGTGCAGGTACCCACCAAAAATGCCTGAGCTTGCCAAGGCCTGTGGCTGAGCTACTTATGAAGAGCATGCCGGGGTCTCCTTCACGCTGCTGATGGAACAAACCCTGCTGCAACATGAGTGCATGGTCTCAAACCTGGACGGACTATGTTCCACCAGCCCTGCCATGTGGCCACAGAGCCAGCAGGATCCTCTGGCCATGTCAGGTTTTGGGGCTAGAGAATGAGGAAAAACCCAAACCCTAAAGCAC
Organism: Psittacus erithacus; assembly: GCA_009867235.2. Lineage (NCBI taxonomy): Eukaryota > Metazoa > Chordata > Aves > Psittaciformes > Psittacidae > Psittacus > Psittacus erithacus. The sequence continues at coordinate 3,954 of WYDI02033542.1, read as the reverse complement.
CAGACGAAGTGAGGCCATCACACACTGCAGGATGAGCTTCCTGGCTGTATTCTAGGAGATGGGGGTCTCCTGTCATGAACCGGCATCCTCAACATCACTCGCTTGGTCTAGGGCAGCAAGGTACCAATAGTGTGATTGTCAAAACAAAACCAGATGCCATTAAAGCAAAGAACCAGCTCAAAGCCCTTCAGATGTAAGAAGGACTTACCCATGGCTAAAATAAACATCTAGTGATGCTGAAAAGACAGATGAGGAATCCTGTAAGCACAACTTTGCCTGCAGACATCATGGACCTCGGCCAGCCTGATCCAGCAGCAGGGAAGAGGGGTGCCCCTGGAGCCAGATTAACTCCTCCAGTGCAGTCTCATACCCACTGGCTCAGGGCATCAAACTGAAGAGCAGCAAATTAGGTTCCTAAACAGCAAACCAGCAGCTGGAACAGCCTTCCTAATGAGCTGTTGAAGGAACTGATTTTGGAAGCTCTCTTTATTGCAAGCTAGAGAACCATAACACACCCACACACATTAAACAAAACCCAGGACTCCATCCATCTCTACAGATCTGTGCTGGGATTTAGTTACAGCAACTCCAAGAGATGTCAGTAAATGCTGAAACTCTCAGCAGCTGCCTGATCTTTGGGCAAGAGTAGCCTTGTCCCACAGGCAGGAGAACATTCCTTCACTGACAGCATGCTTGAGAAAAAAAAGAAGTGCTTTTTTTGTAACATTACTGCTCCGTGTCAATTCCTGTTCCATTGTTTAGAGATGTTACAGAGCAGGAAATGGGAGAAATTCACCGGGCATCACTGTAAACAAACCTCCAATGTCAACAAGATGGATGAGAAATCCCAGACTTCCAAACCTCTTTCCGAAGCTCAGAAACAAGTTCTTACACATGGAAGCAAGCCCAGCCCTGACATGAGGCAGCAGCTCAGTCACAAAGCAGAGCACCCTGCTTCCAACAGGAGAACAAGACCCTTCCCTCTCCCCAAGGAGTCACCCTCCATGTCAATTACCAGTGCAATGCATGGAGCTCTGCCTGGGGATGGCTGAGGGAACTGGGAGCATATGGGACAGGATTCAAGAGAGGACAGGTAAAGCTGACACCACAGTGTCTGGGAACTGGTTGAATGACAGAGCCCAGAGTATGGCAATCAGCGACACACACAGTCTAGCTGGAGGCCAGTAACTCGCAGTGTGCAGCAGGGATGAATACGGGGCCCAGTCCTTTTTATCATCTTCATTAATGATGTGGATGATGGGGCAGTGTATACCCTCAGCAGATGACTCCAAACTAGGAGGAGTGACTGGTACACCAGAGGGTCACGGTGCCACCAGAGGGACCTCGCCAGGGTGGGGAAATGGGCTACAGGAAAGTCCTGCAGTTCAACGAGGAGGTTGAACGAGGAGCTCCCAGCAGCTGGGAAAGTTCTGCTCCCAGGGAGGAACAACCTCATGCATCAAGACATGCTGAGGGGAACTCTGCTGGAAAGCAGCTTGGCAGAAGAGGGACTGGGGGTCCTGGTGGGCATTAAGGTGAACATAAGTCAGCAAGGTGCCACTGCTGCAATGAAGGCCAAGAGAATCCTGGGCTGCATTAGGCACAATATTGCCCCAGGTCGAGGGAGGTGATCCCTGCCCTCTGCCCAGCAGTGGTGAGGCCACACCTGGAGTGCTGTGTCCAGTTCTAGGTGCTCCTCAGTATGAAAGACATGGGCCTGGACTGGAGAGAGCCCAATAGAGGGCCACGAAGATTATGAAGTGACTGGAGCAGCTCTCGCATGAGGAAAGGCTCTCCCAAGTGAGAGCTGGGACTGCTTAGTCCAGAGAAGAGAAGGCTTAAGGGGGGCCTTATAAATGTATTTAAATACCTGAAGGAGGGTGCAAGAAGATGGAGACAGGTTCCTTTCAGTGCTGCCCAGTGATGGGACGAGTCAAGGAGCACAAACTGAAACACAGGAGGTCCCTATGAAAAACAGGAAACACTTTTTCCACTGTAAGGGTGACTTACCACTGGCACAGGTTGCCAGCAAGGCTGTGGATTCTCCATCCATGAAGATATTGAAAAGCCATCTGGAATGGTCCTGGGTAGCCCTGGCTGAGCAGGATGACTCCAGAGGAGCTTTCCAACCTCAACCTGGCTGTGATTCTGTGACTGTAACTGTCTCTGCTGCACACGTGCAATGCAGAGAGCACTAAGGCACTTGCACATGAGCTAACTGCAAGGCTCTTGCTTACAGACAGCAAGGCAATTCCTCTTACTTGGGTAAGCCAAGTAACCTCACAACTTCTCAAAACAGCCCATTCTTCTGCCACATCTTCAATGGCACTTGAAGCCATTTGGAGCGTACATGTGGTTACAGCACACGCACAAGAACTGTTGGCAAGCTGAGTGAGCTGAACACTCAGGTATCTGCTTAAAAGCAATCAGGAGATATGAACACATCCCTCTAGTATGTTCTCCAGTATTTCATTTTTAAACCCAATAAAGCCTCCATTGGGTTTGGGTGGCTTCACAGTCACTTCTGTATTCTTTATATCAAAGATAAATGCCTGCAGCAGCAGATTTTGTTGCAACTACAACAACCCACTCCCTGCAGTAGAAGCTGGTATAGAGGTGGTGCTTACAGAACTCTTATGTTGCTCCTGGGCATCACGGGGTTGCAACTGGCATCCTGAAAGATATCAGTTATTGCAAGTGATGGTCAGAACTGCGTCTACAGCTGTGAATTTCAGTACATCTGTCTTATTGTTGCTGGCCCTTTTTAGCAAGAAACAGAAGGTAAAATTGCCAGACCACTATGAAAACTGTGCAAGCTACATAAGAAACCAGAGGAAGACATGAGTGCCAAGCTGCAGAGAAACAACAAGACTGAATTTGCAGGGATGTGCTGCATGGACTTCTCCTAGGGAAATAGAGCTGTTCTAACTGCAGATGGTTACAACAGAGGTGTCATCAAAGGATGAAGCTGTGAACAAGCATTTTCTCTGTGCTCTGTGAAACCCCAAAGGTGTCTGATTTTCTATCCTCACCAGCTCATAGTCACTGGAAGATCCCAGACTGGAGAGAGAAGGCATGAGGGCATCACAGTAGCCAAGAATGCGACACCTGTCAAATCAGGGAGCAGGGCTCCTGCATCACTGTTCAAGGTGTTTGGCTTTAACATCTATTTGCTTCCAGCCACTGATGTTCTGGAGAAGTTAGCTTTTGTTAAAGATTCAGCCTCGCACCCACAGCAAACACTGCAGCAAAGCCCAGGCAGGTCAGGCTTGGCATGTCCTTGTTAATCACAGCACAATACCGGCACTCAGCTGCAGCCGGAGCAGCCTGGCAGCTCCCAGCAGCCACCACCAGGGGTTTTCTTGCCTCCATTGTTTTTCCTTTTATTTTTCTAATACAGCATTCATGTGTTCAAGCACCACCAGGATGCTGATTCAGGCTGACCTGCAGGACACGGACACCGAGCCTCATACACAGCACTGATTTAAGTCGTTCTGGTTGAAACAGAGAACCATGAATCATGTCAAAGACATCAAAAAGATGCAGAATCCTCCAGGTTCACAGATGAGCTGTATCAGCGTTTAATGACTCTCCTGCTTAATCCACAGTGATGACAAGAGGCATGAGGCAAGCACCATTCTGAGCTGAGGGATGCAGATCCTGTGGGACACTTAAGTCACCTTTAAAGTGCCAGTCTCCTTTCAGACTGTGCATGGCACATCCTTGTGTCAGGCAGCTCAGACACAATCCCTTTTCTTTCTTTAAAAACATCAAAGCCAGGAAAAGGTAAAAAAACCCCAAAAAACAAAGAAAGAAAATCTAGCTTAGAGCAGAGCTCTGCCATTCGGAGGATGGAATCCCAGCCTGGCTTGGGTTGAAGAGACCTTAAAGCTCCTCCAGCTCCAACCCCTGCCACGGGCAGGGACACCTTCCACTAGAGCAGCTTGCTCCAAG
>WYDI02033539.1:3769-42691 GCA_009867235.2 Psittacus erithacus | reverse complement strand
TGAGACTGACTGGTCTGTAATTCCCTGGGTCATCCATTTTCCCCTTCTTGAAAATGGGGGTTATATTTCCCTTTTTTTCAGTCCTCAGGAACTTCACCTGACTGCCATGGTTTTTCAAATATGATGGACAGTGGCTTAGCAACTCCCATTTGCCAGCTCCTTCAGGACCCATGGATGGATTTCATCAGGTCCCATGGACCTGTGCACTTTCAGGTTCTTAAGATGGTCTCGAACCTGATCCTCTCCTACAGTGGGCCCAAGGTCTTCATTCTCACATTCCCTGCGTCTGCCTTCCAAGACTTGGGTGATGTGATCAGAGCTATTGCCAGTGAAGGCTGAGGCAAAGAAGTCATTAAGAACCTCACCCTTCTCCAAATCCAGGCTAGCCAATTCTCCTGATAGCTTCTGGAGAGGGCCTGCGTTGTCCCTTGTCTGTCTTTTATTTGCAGTGTACCTATAGAATCCCTTCCTGTTACCTTTCACATCCCTAGCCAAGTTTAATTCTTCCCAGGCCACCTGTCCTTGCTTTCGCCCTTTACAAGCCTCTTTTTTGCTTCTAATTTTCCTCAGCAGCTCCTTATCCATCCAAGGAGGTCTCCTGGCCCTTCTGCTGCACTTTCTTCTAGTTGGAATCCCACACTTCTGAGCTTGTAGCAGGTGATCCTTGTATATCAGCCAATGGTCTTGGGCCCCCCTGCCCTCTAGGTCTATATCCCATGGAAACTTACTAAGCAGGTTCCTTAAGAGGCCAAAGGCTGCTTTCTTGAAGTCCAGGGCAGTGAGCTTGCTGCACGCTCTTCTCACTGTCCTGAGGATCTCGAATTCGACCATCTCATGATCGCTGCAACCAAGGCTGCCCTGGAGCACCACATTTCCAACCAGCCCTTCCCTGTTGGTGAGCATGAGGTCAAGCATGGCACTTCTTTTTGTCGGCTCTTCTATTACTTTTAACAAGCTCCTCTATTACTTTTAACTGCACATGGTGTGGACTGTGATGTACTTATATGACAGAGCAGAAAGCACAGGACTTTCTTCCCTGTTGAAAGAAAGTAGGATGTAGCTCCATTGTCTGGAAAGTCTGTACTGCATTCTATAGCATGAGATTCTTATTCTGTCTTTTCAATAAAAAAAGGTGAATGTTCTAATTTAGAAAATTATAGTCAAAACCAGGTCCGTGGTACATTCACCTTTGGTGATTCTTCAGGCTTCACAGATGCATTATACATTTCTAAATCCAGAAGCTCTCAAGCATGTCTAACTCTATGGGAAATAGCAAGCAGTCAATCAGCTGAAAGCAAATTTAAGTACACTAGCCGTCCCAGTTGCATTGCACAATGCTGATTCCTGATGCCCTGGACTAGGCCTGCCCCTGGCTGTCATTATGCCCTACTCCCTCACTCTATACTGCGGAGAGCTCTCCTGGTTTTTTCAGTAAATTAATTTTACAAAAGGTGAAAAAGCTTCCAGGAAAAGGTGAAATGCAATTCAGAAACAATGAAGTATAGCCACGTTTGAGCCTCAAATCCACATGAAGTGAAATTGTGGTAATGAGAAACTGTGTACAAACCAGCAAAACTCTGTGGCATTTCATGCTTGCAATAAAAGTACTAGTGAAGTTTAGAAAAATCCCATCATCACCCCCTTATGTTACAACCTCATTGCAAATAACCAAATGACAAACAACAAGAGCATTGTATACGTGTTGTCTTCCAAATATTTTTCTCCTACGTCCTGGCTGCCAGGGAATGCCAGTCGTAGCATAAATATGTCATTGATAATTTGTCAGTTTGCCCTACTAATGACAGAAACTGTGACTATCAAAAATAGTTTTAAAAGATTTCTTAAATATCTGTCACTTAGAAGTTCATTGAAGAGTCCTATTTATTAAATAATCAGCAAACACAGCGCTGCTTGTAGATAAGCCATGTAATATTTTATTGGAAAAACTGATGTGTTAGCTGAATCAAACATCAGTAAATGTAGTCCAGACAAGTTAAATACACAGCACAGAAAGTCACTTTTGTTGAGCTTTATTTTTCCTTCTTCCTCTTCCCCTTCCCAGTTAGCTCTTTTACTTTCAGAATGAAACTCAGGCTTTGAAAAAGATGAGACATCACAGTTTTCAGGTTTGGGAGAACCATGTAGATTCTACTGTTTTCATTAGATTAAAGATGCTTCATGATCTTTAAAAAAAACCCCAACAGTTTTTGATGTTTGCCTTCATGTATGAGAAGAAACCTCAAAGAGTAAGAAAAGTATGAGCTATATGGAATGAGAGCAACCCTTGCTATGGCTTGATTGGTCTTAAATTGTGTATAATCATTCAGACTTGACGCCATGCAACAAAACCTAAAGAATAAAGAGAAGTAGTCAAATTTACTACATATTAGGAGTTAAAGTCCTCCAAATTACTTTGTTGCAATGAAGAAACTGAAAAAGCATTTTGGTTTTTAGGAAAGCATCTATTTGAGTCAAATTAAATATTTTGCAGGTATTATCTCATTAGGTTGAGGTTTTGTGTGTTTTGTTTTTGTTTTTAAATAAAAATGCCTTTTCTTTTACTTGGAAAGCATACAGATACATTGATCAATCTTTGCTCAATTTAAAGTTATTCTGACTGCAATAAATACATATCAGTTACTTTGATTAATATGATTTATGAATTAACAGCCAGTTGATCTGGTAATTCACAAATTGTTTATTAATCAACAAGCAACCATTTCTTAAGACACACCTGTATACTGGAAACTATGGTGTAGTAACTGTTTTTGCATTATGAAAGGGCATTTGGGCCTTGTAACACATACTGCTCAGTGTATGTGAATGACAACAGTCATTCATACAGGGAAGTGTGACTGCAGAGTCCAAAGTGCTCTGTTGCAAAGTTTGAGAGATTGTAGAGAACTGAAGGTCAAGGGAGTGGTAAAACACAAGATAAAAATCTGTACACTGAGCTAAGCTTGGCTACTTATATCATTTCCATAGAGTAGCTTAAGGTGGGAAATAAGAAGATGTGTGAAACTTCCTTCTTGTTTCTGGATTCATTAACAAAATTTAAAGGAAAAAAAAGCTGAAGGTTGGAAGAAATAACACAAAATAATGACAGGAAAAAACAGTTATATATGTATCCTTAGTTTTGGGCATAAAAACTCTTAAACCTGTACTTTTCTAAAATTTGTAATGTTTACCATTTTATCCTACAAAAGCTGATATTAACTTCTTGTAATTTTATATTGAGCACCCCCTGAAACATAGGGCGGAAGACTTGTCAATTAACTTTCCAAGGGCGGGAGACTTGTCAACTAACATTTCTTACCTACAGTTAGATACTTTGTCTATGCTAGCTAGTCTCATTCTGTATTCAATAAATAGAAGTCAAAACTTGTGAAGAGTTAGTCATCTGTTTCTGTCAGTTATGATAGGGGAAACTACCTTCTAGAAATACACAGATTATAGAGGCAGATTAAATGAATACCTTTCAGTAGGCAGCTGGTTTGCAAATACTAGATGGATTGACTCTCATCTTAAGTGTAACTTTTGGCTTGTATTTTAAGAAAAATACAGTTGGATTTTTTTTTCTGTATTGATTTATAGAGTGCTGAGAATAAAAAAATACAGGCAAAGACTCCTGAAATAGACTGGCCTTATTGATATACATTGATCAGGCAGAAACGAATGATTTTATTCTTGTCTACAAAAACCCTAACAAAATGGAGATGTTGACAGCTTAGAAATACCACGAGCTTCTGCTGTCCAGGGCTAGCAATATGAATTTGTTATGCAGGCTCTCTCAATAAGGAATAGCAAGAAATACTGTGTTTTGTGAATTGATCATGTATTAAATTCAGAAATAGACTGGAAATGAGAAATCATGAAGGAAAAAATAGTATCTAGCCGCAATCTGTTTTGAAATGACTCAGCTGAGTAGCAAATATTACTGACTTCTGAGGAAGGAAAATTTCCTCTTCAGTTCGTAAGCAATGTAAAATTTTTTTTCTATTTAAAGGATGGATGACGGAGATGGAATTATTTTTTCACAGTGAGTATAAAGCTCCAATATTCATAAGATTTTTGGACTATGTAATTCTGGAAATAGCTTGTTCAACTCTCTAAAGCTGAAAAATGATAGATTGCATCCCTCACCTCTCATCACACAGGCATTATGCGTATAGAGTAGCAGTAGCATAGACAGCGTTAAGGAAAATACATCCATGAGTAAACTTAACTGAAAGAAATGAGAAAAAGAATGACTTGCACATGGCAAAGGCTGAATGAAAGGGTGATTACAGGTACTTCCTGAGTCACTTTGAAGTGTAATTTGCCTGGGAAAACATCAGATTGTCTTCCAGATTCAAAAGTAAAATATATTCATAAAATTCTCTGTGCTGATTGATTTTTGTTGTTTAGGTTTTTTTTCCTTCAATTAAAATCCAATTCATTATATCTTGCTGATCCCAGTAAAACAAACAAGCATGAAAAAAAGCTGAAATATGCAATGCAGCTTGTTATAATTTTTCTGAGTATTTGTTCCAGGGAAATAAAGTTACTCCATTTCCAGGAATTTCTTTTAGAGAAAGATAAGCTTACTTTGGAGGTATTCTGTGAAGAACAGGGTGGACAAAAGCCAAGCAATGGTAATACAAGCTGAAGAATAAAACCAAATGCCAGACCTTAATGAAAGACCACTGAGGCTAATCACACCGTAATCTCCTTTTTAAGAATTAGAGTAGTTTGACTTCCACAATGCTATTCGATTTGGAATTAGGAGTGCAGAACTTAGGGCTGGTTTTTTTTTTCCCTTTGAGAAGGAAAACTAAAAATGAGGAGGCAGAAATTTTTCGAGAGAAAGTCACTAGTTGTTTCTTTTCACAAAATTTAGTTTTTTCAGTGGCCCTTAATGTTTCTTAATAGTCTCTAGTAAGCTTGTTAAAAAGCCTTAAAATGCAGTTTTTGACTTTGCTTTGAACTGTAATGATAATTTTACACATAAGATAAGATTCTTTCCATATAATGAAAAGTTTTTACGTCAGGTATTTCTTTTGAGGAATAGAATCGCATAGAATATAACTTTACTGCTTTTTAAGTAAACTTGAAAGAGCTTTTTACATTCGTTTTGATTTGTTTTTGTATTTATATTCATTGCATTTAGTATTGTACTAATATTCCTAGTTATATGTTCGGATACATATACATATTTATGTGGTGTATATGTATATATATACACCACATAAAAAAATCTGAGTGGAACCAATATGATGCCCATATGATCTTTTCTGCCATGAAACATTACCTAAATTAAAAAATAAAGTAAGTTTTTATGGCAAATGAATAAAAAATACAATTTTAGACAGATATATCAAGCTTCAAATGTTCATAACTTATTAGGTTTAACTCTGAGGTCCTAAAACATAAATCCATTAAGTTATTTCGTAGCTATCCAGTTACAAGATTTTTTAAAATCTTAGTAGGGTGTCATGTAACTTACCTCAACCCTTTATCTGCTCACTATTTAATGGCAATTTTGGAACTATCCTTTAAGCAGCACAATTGCTGACCAAAGTAAAACATGAAGTAAATGGAAAAGAAATTAAATTCTTTTATATAAAACTCCAGAATCGTGTGCAAATCTCAGAATCACTGTGAGAAATTTCGCAGGAGGCAAATGTCTTTCCCATTTGATGAAAACAGTTTTGACTACTGAAAGATTAAGATAAAAAGGTTTACAAAGAAAAGAATACCAACATTAAGTAATAGCTTAATAAAGATATCTGGTGTAACATATGCGCAAATATTTTATTGCCAAAAGGGGTATTGTGCTGTAACAGTGAAACCAGTACAGCGCTTTTCTAAAGTTTTTCTAGAATAGTCTTCTAAATTATTGATATTTTAATGCATTAAAATATTTATGTTTACTGGATTCTCTCAGAAAGTCTAGAGAATTGAGGGATATTTTGAAGTACAGTAAGGGAAGGCTTTCTACTTAAAAATCAATGGCAAATTAGTCTTAACTTTCGTAAAAATACGAGAAAATATTCTTCATTTTTCTGCAGGTAGAATAAAAGCATATTTTGCTACCAAAAACTATAATTTCTTCACTCTTCCCCTTACTCCAGAAATCAGTAAAATCCTTCCTGTTCCCAACCTGACTTACCTAAAAAATCCATTCCTATTTTGTACTGATGTGCTGCCTATCCACCCATTCATATGCCTTTCCAGGATTTTGCTTGAATTGCTCAGGGGTGTCCTCACATCATAATCTACTAGCCAGCAGTGGTTATCATCTGCAACATACAGGGAATAGCACTTTGTAGCCTAGCCAGAGGGGCAGCACGTATTATAAATATTATACCACATTGGGACACCTGTTACCACTATTCATTTTGACTACTTTTCCTGACGTCTGGAGGCCATTAGTGAATCTGTAGTGTTAAAGAGAAGCATACAGAAAATAATTTTATATTTTTTTCCTTCTCAATTTCTGTGTACACAGGTAGACATATCTTTCTTAGAGTCTTAATAGTGTCATGAAATTTCTGTGATATTTTCCCAAAGATGCCAGGAAATAGCACTATCTGAAAAGTTTTTAATGGGACCGCCAAAAATTTTCTCTCAGCCTCTCCAGATGCTTCATTATCTTGGGACATTTGATATCTTTCTGTGAAAGATGATAGCAAAAATATCTACAGTTATATCTATAGGAGTAGATTTTGTAGTATTTTTCTTTAAAAATATCATGGTTTATAGTTGTGGCCATTCCCTAGTGACCACAACTGGATAAGATAACGCTGCAGCTTCATTAGAGGTAATATCCTCTTTTAAGCCCAAATTGCATGTCACAGACTAGTCAGATATTTCACTACTGCAGAGCAGTTCTTTCATACTTTATGCAGAGTATGCCCAGGTGTTTCCATAGTGATCCAGGACTGTAAATACAGTAAATTGAAACTGGCTTGTTTTGGAGTAAAACTGCAGAGAAAGTAAGTAAAACTTCCTATGATGCCATAAGTAAAACTTCCTATGATGCCATAATACATTGGTTTTGGTTTATTTGGTTTTTTGTTTGTTTTTTTTTTTTTTTTCTGTTTTGGTGATGGGTTTTTTTTCTGTTGTTTTTGTCATTGTGTGATTTTTTTTTTTTAAAATTTTTGTTTTGGGTTATTTTGTTTTGTTTTTACATGTGTTTATTGGGACTATATTAATGAGAAAATAGCTCTTTTGTTGAAGTCACAATTTGAGTTGATTTGTCAAAACAAGAGATGTCTTTTCATTGAAGCAAGTAGTGAAAAAAATTAACGTATTTGTGGGGGTTGATTTGCCTGGTAATCTGATAGTATTGGTTTTAGATACTATTGGAAAGATTCTGAAGTCCCGATCACATTCTAAAAATAAATAAATACTCCTTCTCCCCTAAATCGTCATTCCTTGCAAAGGAGCATCTTAATTCGACACGTGATTTTTGTCTTTCTTAAAGTATATAAACCACCAAAGTATATAAAATATACACCCAGTGTATAAAATTTCACATGGGGCTATTACTTACTTCCTTCTATCTCCTTATTTCCTTCCTTCCTTCCTTCTAGTATTACTCATTTCCTTACTCCCTTACTTCTTCAAGCCTTTATATTGGGAATAGATATTACTTATAAATTAAACAAAGTTTTCTCTAACATCTGTGAGAATTAGAAATGACTCATTAACTCTGCTTATGTAAACTAGTTCAGTAATTCATCATTTTATGTAGTTCAACAGCTACAATTTAGTGTAATTGAATTGCAATAAATAAAATTTTACAGTCATAACTGTTAGTTTAAGAAATAGAGCAGTACGAATTATAATATGAAATATATATGTTTAAGGAAGTGTTTTTTCACCCTACAGAATTTCTTCTTGTCAAAATTACATTTAGTTATTCTTTTCATTGGAAGCATATGTCAGCATATGTCCATGAAAACCTACCCGTGAAACCAGAAGCACATTCAAAATTCTCAGAACATATTGATGAAGAAATACATTTAATAAAGCTAACAAATTCTAGAAAGTATTGCTATAATGTTTATGGTGATCTCAGCAGATCATGGCAAGAGCTGGGAGCAGGTTAACAATGTTATGGAGTTTATAAACCGTAGCAAGTATCTCCTAATCTAGGCTGCAAATGGGTTGACTAAAGCAATTTTTCCTTTCTCAAACTTAATTGTTGTTGAGCTTCTAGTGTGTTTAATGAGATTTTCTTCACTCTTTTCTTTGATAGGAATGACTCTGCAGTCCAGCTTTCTGATGCATTATGACACCACATATCTCTGGACTATCAGTTATTTTATAGTACTAAAGAATCTTACCTCATAACATGGAAAACAAATTCTAAAGCTGCAGGCATTGTAAAAACAAAATGAAAACAAAACCTTCCTATGTTCCTTATATCTCTCTCTGAGGAAATGATCATGATTTACTTTAACATAGGCACACTTGCCTACAATTATATATGCAGAGATCTACTAAGAAAATATATTTTAAACTCTGTTCTTGTTACTTGGAATTTTATGTTGGAGTAAATAACTGCTTGTGTTTTTCATGCTGAATGCACACTTTAGTGAACAGGAATAATGTAGTATTATACTTTATCAAGGTAAAGAAAAAAATTAGTCTTTTTTTGGTAACTTTAAATACTGATTATAGCTTTATGGAAATATTTTGAAATTTCCTTTGCAGCTGTGGCTTGCAGCATGGATTTTTTTTTTTTCCCCAAGAACTCTTCAGCTACATAAACAGTGTAAAATATATGATTATTTATATGGTTATTTTAACCATACATGGTTATTTTAAATATAACATCTTAAACGCTTACTCATACACAGGAACTTAAAAGCAACCTCCAAAGCTAAAGAAGTATGATTAAAAAATGCACTTCTGTAAGAGTAATGGTGAACTTCAAAGGGCGTTTAAAGAAGAAAATCTACATCCAATTTTTTTTTTTTATTATTTTACTTTATTTTGTTTACTCTCAAGGTACCTCGTAGCAGCCCACCAGTATCTGAATGGGACCTACAAGGAAACCAGAGTGGGGCTCTTCATCAGGGACTATAGGCGTAGGAGAAGGGGTAATCGGTTCAAACTTAAACTGGGGAAGTTCAGGCTCGACATGAGGAAGAAGTTCTTTAGTGTGAGGGTGGTGATTCACTGGAACAGGTTGCACAAAGAAGTGGTAAATGCTCCATCCCTGGCAGTGTTCAAGGGCAGGCTGGACAGGGCCTTGGGTGACACGGTCTAGTGTGAGACATCACTGACCAGGGCAGGGAGAGTTGGAACTAGATGATCTTAAGGTCTTTTCCAACCTTAACATCTATGATTCTACCAAGGATTCTCAAACTTAGACTATTTTAAGAAATAATGCCTGTAATGTTTAGTGAAAGAAACCAGAACTGTTAATCTAGTTTTTAGACATGAAGGTGATTGTGTACTATAGCCTCTGATTTAGGATCAGAGGGAGGAAAGGAGCAGGATGTCCCACTCTCTAGTCAGTAATAGGAAACTAGTCCTGCTGTCTGCTGTACTCTGCTGCAGAGACAGCTTGCAGCTTGCAGCTTGTAGGAAAAGTTAAAAAACTTGAACTGTGTTAGGCACTTAAGGACATGAAGGAAGAGGATGAAAGAGGAAGTTCTGCTCCCCTTAATAACTGTTCTTTGCATTGCTCAAGATACAGAGATGCTTGCCTGCAACAGAATGAAAATTTTCATATAATTTTTGATTGTAAAATAGACACATTTACAGGAGGGTCATTCATTTCTTGATAAATAAAAAATTACAAAAAGAAAATAGCTGTATAATACAGAAGTAAATGTTATCAAAGAACTCAAAAGCAGTTTTCTGATTGCATGTCTGTATTTATATATTCTAGATGCCTTACTCCAGAGGTAGTTTAGTTTCCATATAAATACATTATTTAAGTACAGTTAAGCATAGTTTGAATTAATTTTATTCATGTGTAATTTTATTTTGTTTTTTTCATCTCTTGCATCTGACTGGGAGAAAATAATAAAAGTTATTCTGGAGTGTGAAAAATAAAATCGCAATTATGTTTAACTGCTATTAACTAGAAAATACTTTTGTCTTATGGCCTCTAAAATGTATGGCATAGCATGCAGAAAGGATAGCATAGCTCTATTATATGCCATTTTACACAATATCCCAGTTACAGTAGTGTTTATCCAATATGCTTTCTTTCCAAAGACACATTTTCTTCTGAAGGAAATTTTGTATGTTATCACCTGGAAGAAAACAAGTAATTTACTAATGATTTTTTTCTTCCTGTAACTACATTTTTACTGCTTCTGTGGCATCTGTGGCACCTTGAAGAGTGAAAAAAAATGGTAATTACATCTAATTAGAAAACATTAAAATCCTGTGACTCAAAAAAATAATGAACCTTGATTACATTTTATATAAGACATAAAAACTCAAACCTCAGTTTTACACTTCAAATTGGTTTCTAACTTGATCACCAAGGAAATGAAAAGGTTTTGAATGTTTAACAGTATTAGTTTTCCTAAGAGCATTTTAGTATGTTTTTGTGAGTCTGACTGTTCAAAACAAAGCTTCTTTTGTCAAAAGAAGGGTTTAGTTTTATTTTTATTACTTTCATTTACTTTTTGATATGTTTTGTGGCTCCCCTTTTGGTGGCAATATATGTCAAATGGACTGTGTTAAGGCGAAGGATGAATATTAGAAAACAGACTTGATAAATTAAAATATAATGGCTTTTTTTTTTTCTAATTTTCCTTCTAATAGCATACAAAAAAAAATAAAGACCTTTTCCACTTTTATTATTCCACCTTTTTCCACTCAACCATCAAGAAGCTATAATAAAGAACTTTTACTTTTTGTTACAGAATTAGGTTTTTTCATATCATTGCTCTGGAATAAATGTTCATTTCTATTACAGTCCACTTCACAAAGAGCCTTACTTTCTGCCAGGAATTAACTCAAATATATGCTGTTCTATAGGAGTGCAGAGGGAGGTATCAGACACAAATAGAATTTTGCAGTAAACATTATACAGGCAGTAGGGATTCTGTAGATGAAGAAGGAAAGCATAGCATACATAAAAACATGAAGTGATTTAAAGTGTAAATTTTGCATGTAGGGTAAGCACAGAAAAAAAAATGTATTCCAAAATTGTTGTATCACACAACGATAATTCATGCCAGGCAATAGCTATGCTATGAAAGCCTCTCGAGTCATCTGCTTAAAGCTCAGATACTACTGCTGGACAAATATCTGTTCTAGGCTAATGACTGATGCACTATGCATCAGCAGTAATTGGACCAAATCAGTAGCAGTGCAATTATCTAAACAAAACAAAAATGTTCAACTGCATAAAAAAACTTTCTAAGGTTTTTGCAGTTACATATTGAAAATTCCTCAAGGAGTAATATTTCAACTTTAAAATTACAGTTTTGTAAAATGTTTTGCCCTCTCCTGTACTTCTGAAAAATAACTGTGTATAAATATGATTTAATAATATGAATATATAATAATAATACAGAACTTTGCACACTGTTGACAGAAACAGTGAATATATTTATTTGCAGTAATTAATTTGCAGTGGCATTTCTGTGCTTGGATTTTCCATTATATTCACACAACTCTACTAATGATAATTTTTTTATATACTGAAAATGTAAGACCGGCAGACATTAAAGAAACAACTTATTGTTAGTACCTCAAAGGAAAATGTGTGAATGCTATTTTTCCAGAAGGTTTAAAAACCACATTTGTAGGTGATCTTTGCAACAGGGAGTAGACTTGTAGAAGCCATAGAAACCACTTGCTATTTTAAAACTGAGTTCAACATACATGCAATTGTGGTGTGAGGCTTTAAGAAAATTCAGTATACTGTTTTTACTTTTTACATATTTATCCAAATGTACTGCATTCTTAATGCAATAAATTTAACTTGACATCTCATAAATTTCTTCCAAAACTCTGAAAATACGCCTGTGTGGTGCTGTCTGAATACACAGTAAAGCACTACCCCCAGTGTGTGCCCAGTTTCCGGATGCTATCCTCTCTATGCTATTTTATAGCTATTGTATAGAGCTGTTTTCATTTTATGAAGTCCGGCCGCATCACCGGCTAGGGCATGCTGCTGCCAGTAGCAGCACAACAAGTTACACAGCTGAGTACCCTAGCTCAGACAGCCTGAGAAAGTCCTTCAGGGATCTTCTGTGTGACTCCCTGGCATTCTGTCATTGTTGACCCATTTAAGCTCTTTTTAATGCACTCTCTGCTCTTAGTAGTTATGCATCCTCTATTGCAAATGATTCCTGAGTCTAGGCCATGACAAGGACTTTGTCTGTGAGGTGTACAATGTAACTGGGAGTGAGAGGATTATTTTTTTTAGGGAGACTCCCAAGTGTGATGGCTTCTGATCTTTTTTTATTTATTTATTTTTAACCTGCCTTCATAGTATCCATTTTATACTTGTCAGTCATAGTTCTGGTGTGGATTGAGAAATTTCCAGAAACTTATTTTTTGCAGGTAACATAGCATTTTATTCTTTCTTTGTCGAACATTTACTAGGGAGAGAACCCTAATTGTCTTCCCTGATTTAAAATATTAATACTTTAAGTAATTTATGAAGAAACTTACTGTTTGACTTATTCCTCCCAGTCCTTCCTGCTATGCAAAAGAGGCCCTTAATAATTTAGAATGTTCTAAATTATTGCTAAATGGCATTGATAATAATAAATAGATATTTATTTTCCAATTTGACAAAAATTAGGATGAACTGAAAACAATTCAGAAGAGGTCATGCCTGAATTTTAAACAAAGGAGGGAATA
Organism: Psittacus erithacus; assembly: GCA_009867235.2. Taxonomy (NCBI): domain Eukaryota; kingdom Metazoa; phylum Chordata; class Aves; order Psittaciformes; family Psittacidae; genus Psittacus; species Psittacus erithacus. The sequence goes on along the minus strand of WYDI02033539.1, from coordinate 29,854 downwards.
ATTTGTCTTCAAAAATGTTTTTGAATTGTCACTGCTCTGAAGTGCTCATCAGCACCCATAAAGTCCCTCAATACTTTGTAAATTTAGTCATGTGTGGATTATTTATCACACAGACCCAGCACCTGTAGCTTTATGTGCAACATCTGTACTGCAGGCAATGAATATTCACAAACATGAATTTTGTTCTAAAAGTGAAAGTGCTTTTGTCCAGTAACAAGATGAAACCCAATTTTTACACATGCTGTTAAAATACTTACTCTGTCATTCCTGTAAAAATAAATTTTCTTGTTTAGTCCTATTATCCTTTAATGAACACATTTTACCTGTTGTAGTTTCTTTTACAGTTTAAAATGTGTTAATCACCTAATTAACAGTTTCATTCGTGTTCAGTGGATTTTAACCACAAGTTTTATTAAAATACTTTTAAAAGAATGAAATAACGGCACTTAGAAATTTTAATTTAAACAGGGTTATTTTCCCCCCTTGATTTCTGAGAGGACTGCATTGAGATGAATGAACTGGTTTGTGACTAGTAAATATTTTCTGTTCCTGAAACCATGCTCTGCAGACAATTAAGAGTTTTGTGAACACGAAACTATATTTCTGTAAAACAATCTAGGAGAATGCAACAGCAACTCTTCCTGTGACTTGTCATTAAGCATTTAAAAAATGTGATTGTTTTTATTCCCTTTGACTATTGCAATGCTTTCTATATGAGATTGCTGGCAAAAACGTTTGTGAAAATCACATACTGTGTCCACATATAATAGATTTTAATACATTGAGATTATGCAATTTTGCTGGAAAACTAAATAAAGGAACTACAACTATCCTAAAGTTCTAATACATTGTCAGTATATAGATAGAAGGATCTAAACAACTTACAGTTTTAAATAACATGGTGAAAAAAATTACCTACAATGTGAATATAGGCTGTGATGAAATTAGTTACTTAGATTTCTTTCAGTGCTGATTACAGCATATGAAAGGAGGACTCACAAAGTATATATCTCATGGCTGCTACAGGATCCAGCTGGAGAATTTGAGTAAGAAAAAGGAGCCCACTCATCTGCCATATTTACTGGGAAGTGATCATTTTGTTGACTTGTTTAAAAACACTACAGATTTGAGAGAGAAAATTGAGAAGGCAACATTCTGTTAAGATTAATTTTTATTTAAAAAAGGAAAATGTTTGGCACAAGGAACAGCTTATTTTAAAGTGTGGCACATGATAAGGCCACAATATCATGTAAAGAAAACCAAATTTCTCTTTTGCACTTTACACTTACTGCTGTGTTGGTTGTAGAAGATATGAGGAGACAGTGGCAGAATTGCTGTTATCTTAAAGTTCTCTGCATGAAATATAAGGTCATTTTGTCTTTAATGCAAATTGTATTTAAATAAGAATGAGGGCATTTGACAATATATTTCTTCCTATGTGGCTGAAAGAGAAAAATAGGTAAGTAGTACATCCCTGTGAGCTATTGCCTTTCACCTTTCAGATACTTTTGTTTCTCTTCAGTATCTCCCAGAATTTTTGCCAGGCTGCTATTCTGATAAGGCATCAGAATACCCTTATTCTGAAATACCACTCTGTTTCTCGGGAAAACTTGTTTTGTGACTCAGATTTTGCTCTTCCCCTAAGCCTGAAGATTGCAAAAAGAAGCAGCACACTGAAGATGCACTTATGGCTCCTAAAACTAGCCTGGCACACCTGCAGGCTGTTTGCCTTAAAACAAGAAGAGTTTATTTCTTACTTGAAGGTGCATCTGCTCCTGTCTTACATGCATCGAAGCACATATGTATGTGTTTGTATGTGTATATGCACATATATGTATAGATATGCATGATTTTCACATTGCTGCAGTCAACCAGGTCCCTCTTTGGCTCTTTTTATTAATTAGGTGATTATTCTCTTTGAAATATCCTATTCCAAGCCTGAAATTATTAACTTAATGCAGGACTTTAATACAATGTCAAATAGGGTACAATCTAGTTATTTTCTGCGACATATGATCAGGCGCCAATCATGCAGTGTATTCACTGGAGGTTATAGGGAAGGAGGCCCATAGCAGAGTAAGTCCTCAAATCTCACATAGTGGTTACCCTTAGGACATACACTACTATAATGTGATGAAGAAAAAATATTAAATAATGTCAAGCAAAAGAAAATGCAACAGCTCCTTGGGTGTTTAAATCAAGTTTAGACCTGACAAAATAGCCTCTAGGAGTATGTTCATCTTATCTTTTTCAGACCCTGGGCTGCTTCTATGTTTCTCTTGTTAAACTGCAAATAAGCAAAATCAATGGACTTCTTAATATCAAATCAGTTCCAGGACGCAGTAAAAAATGCTAAATAATCCCAGGCACGTACATTACTGTGTTGACTGGAGGGAAAACTACAGTTTCAGTATTTGTCACATGAATTTGTAGACAGAGGCCAACTGTGCAGTACATAGAAAACTGCTTTTAGAAGCATATAGAGCTGCATAGAGGCTCTTTTGCATTGGAAGGCGTCACAGTGGCTTCTGTAGTCTCTTCTACTTTATGGGATTAGCTCAGCTGATTGAAGAAATGAGAATAGTACTTTGTAACTCCTTGGATTGTTCCTGAGCAATACAGTTCAGAAGTAAAATGAGACAAGACCCTGGAGAGAAGTAAAATAAGTCAAGACCCTGGAGTGTAATGAGAAGCAGCAGGAGGGAGAAAAGCAAATTGGTACTAAAACCATTAAATCACAGAAGGATGTGCCTGGCTTTGAAAATGTCACTCCAAGATTTAGACAATCATTAAAAGCTAACATACAGTGCTTTTAGTTTTATCAATAGGAAGTTTTATGTGGTTAGGTTAAAAGAGAGCCTCCTGTACCTGCTCACTAACTTCACTTTCATAAAGCACTGTAGAAAGCACGCCTCCTTCTGCTTGTTCCCTGGATTCAGCGACTCTCACAGAGTTAAACATAATGTTCTACATAGCAAAAATATGGACATAATTCAAATACAGGATATGCTATTGATTTACTTTTTGTGAAGTAGATAGTGTGATGAAATATAATGAAAGATACACATAAATGTACAGTACATAGTATTGTATGGATACATGCAATATATAAGTTTTCTTTACAATTGCAGTACTATTCAGGAAGGAATTTAAATTCAACTTCATCTTACATATGTATCATACAAAATCTACTCATTTGCTTTTCTTTCTGGCATTGAGTAACTTTATGTCTAAAAATATAAGCTTCCGTGGTTTCATGTACCTTTGTGTTTTGCTCACTTATGTAGTACTCCTGTTCTGCACAGGTACTCCATTACCACTATGTGATGATAAAGCTGATAATTCAGAGATTAAAGTCTTCAGCTTGATAGTAGGCTATATTAGTAGGCATGTGTTGCATTCAAGCAATTAATAAGTAGCAAAAATAAAGATTGCTACTGAATGAAAGACATTTTTTTTGTTAATTATAACATAAAAAAGATTACGTAAAAATCAAAATAAACCAAACCAATAAAGGCACATGCTTGTGTGACTGACATAAATTTATTGGTGTGTCCTTCACAAAAATAGAAAACATTAACTAATGCAGCAATTAGAAGTGCTACTTTCATCAGATGATTAAGAATTGTAGTTATGTCTTTTAGGGCCTAAATCCAGCAAACCATTTAAGAGCATGGAAAAAGTTAAGCTCATGCTTAAGGGCTTTTCTGGGTCACAGCCTGAGATAGAGATACTCACATCTCATGACTCAGAAAATAATAAGCTAATTTTCTTAAGAGCTGTTAGGAAATTCTGTCCGCTAGTACAGAAAAGAGTTACAGTGCTTTGCCTGGCACGAGTTACTCCCTTTAACTTAAATGGCAGTTCCTGACTGCTTAGGGAGAAAGGATATTGTGCTTGGTTGAGTAGGTAATATGACATTGCGTTGCATATCCTACACTGTTCATAAAATAAAACTTAATGTGCCCTTGTGCAGTGTGGCTTTCAACTGCTTATAGAATAACTCAGCTGAGAGTCATTTCAACCAGACATCTCAGCTGAGACTTTGTCAATACATAATCATAATGATAGTGAGTTGAATTTAAATATTGAAGAGACAAAAACAACCTCATAGGTTTTCTAATCCAGTGTTTGTCAAGCTGTTGTATGTAAATTCTTATTAGCCAGAGGAAATTCAGTTTCACTAGTAGTATATGATTATACCTTATTGCTAACATTTCCATTTTCACATAAAAATTAACAGGAGTTTCAGGAAAAAATTGTATTTCTACTGAAGTTAAAAACTGGATTTCTGAATTTAATTGGGCATGATTTCATCTTGAGAACTTCTATTCTCAATGTCCCTCTCCTAATTTAAAAACAGAATAAAATGAGTATCTCAAAGAAAACTAGTATGTGACAGTAAAATCCGATATGGAACCAATATTTCAGAAAACTTTAAAAAAACCTTATATTTCTCCCTTTCATGATTTTCCCATCCTTTAAATTCCAATTTTTTAAAAGCCTGAAGCGAAAAGAAGAATTTAGCAACATGAGCTGGAAATAATCAGAAAGACAGGCTGAAAGGTAGCAATTTCAGAGCTAGGCAGGCACTACAGAAAAAAATTTTATCCTTTGCTGTGTACAATCTAACATATGTACAATCATAACAATTAAACATAGAGTCTGGTTCATAAATAGCTCCAAATTTACAGTCTTAAATATTTGGTCAGTAGTAAATCACTCAGAAGAAACTTACTCCATTTTTGACAAAAATTCCATGTACAGATCAGACTAATAAAATTTTCTCAGTAATATACTATATAATTTCCCTTTCACCACCTTCTTCATATAAATTATATTTCAATACATCACCCTGGAGAAGCTATAAAGTTAGGAGGTTTCATTCCTTCCTTTGTTTAGTGTTTCAAAATATGTATTAATATCTCTTGATAAATCAGTTGCATTGGAGTTGAATTACTGCAATGTTTTTTTCTTGAATACCAACCAATCACTTCCTGCTGTTCTGATATACAGAGCTGAACACTATAATTTTTTAAAGGGCGACTCCTGAAAATGCTGCCAGAAATTTGCCTTAGCTCTTTCCTGTTCAAAACAGAATGAAAAATGTTTAGGTGTTAAAAAAAGTCTTTTTTTTTTTCCTCCTCTTTTTTTGTTGTTATTAAACTAAACTGTAATACTGGCCAGAATATTCTATGCTTGGTTAATACTCAGGGAAATTTTTGCATAAATAAACCAAGAAGTAGAGCCATTTTTAAGTTGACATACACCTAAAAAGAGTTATTGCTTGTTAGTACACTGTGCCTCAAAAGTCAATTTCTCTTTTACAGGCAAATGGGAAGTAAATCACTTTATGACACTTTGCTGAGAGTAAGGAATGTTTAAAATAATAACGCCAATATAGCATGATAGCATTCCCTTCCATCAACTCTGATGTCATGTTGGATACTACGTTATTGTATTAGGGGTTCCAAGATGAAATGATTGACATTTGAATAATTTTTACTCTGACCCAGGTAAAACTGGAAAATGATAGGCCTGTCTAAAGGATTTATCTTCAGAGTAATAAAATATGTAAAACAATCTAAAAGTGTTCTTTAATGATGCATTTGTATGTGCAATGCAACTCAGGAAAACTGTGACTGAAAGCTATGATAGGAATTACGCATTAACAGCATTAATGAGGCACACATATTTGCCATGACAACTGAAAGCAATATAGGTGCTCAGTGTCTGAAGAAAACATGGTTTAATATCAGACATATCTGATGCAGTGTTTTCCACTGAAAAATAAATATTTACCAACAGTTTGTTGTGTGATGCTTTTTTCCTGATTGTTATAAGTTTGTTATGTGATGCTTTTTTCCTGATTGTTATAAGTAATAATAGTGTCTACGGCTCTGATTTTGTGACCAGTCTTAAGAAACAGATTCTATACAGAGCGCTGAATTCCTTCTAGTTTTTGGATTACATCAGAGATTATTATTGCAGGTGACTAGCAACCATGGCTTCCCTAGGACAGTCCGATAATAGAAACTGCCCTTGTAATAGTAAGTTTCTGGGTATTTGGGCTGCGCCCTTTTGGATTTTTTTCTCATGGGAAGGCATGAATAGTGTCAACAGATCAAATGGAATTACTTAAAAGGGAAAGCAACATTAGGCCAATGCCTGGCTGTTTCTGATCAATGACTCTTGTAACCAGCAGCTTCAAAATGGAAAAATGTATTTTCCAGGTATGTCGAGAAAGAATGTTTCTTGCATTCAGTGCAACATGCTTCTAATTACATAGCATACAAAGATTTAAAGGATCAAAACATCAGAAATTTACTTTTCCAAGTTACCTTCTTAAATCAGCTTTACAATAGATTTACACTGCTTGTGGATATGAAGCAGCAGAGTAAAACTAAGCCCCTCTGACTTCTAAACCATCATTGTTTAAAGATCTATAATACATATTTAATGAAGGAGAAATGGTAGAAGAAGCATCCACAAGCATTCAAATATAGATTTTACGAACATTAAGTTTTTATCTTCTGCTAAAAGCCTTTCACCTTATCCTTTCATTGTACAGACTGATGCAACATGTTTAGTGGAAGTTGGGTATTTTTAGAATGTTTTTATAAAAAAGCTAATATAGAAATTATGGTTTAGGTTTAGACGGTATGGCTGGAGAATTTCTTAAAATGTATAAAAATGTTTATTTTACTGAGGAGAGAAATTTATTGCAAGCAAAATAATAAATGATACCACTTCTTTGTGTCACCAACCCTGATGATAAAGAATGGAACTTAGCAGACAATCTCCCTTTTTTATGTAAGTACTAAGTTAGAGGATGAAAGAAGCACTGTTAATATAGTTGGATTTTGGTAATGTGTTGGTATAGAATGATGAAATCTTATTCTCACGACTGATTAAGATCTTTTTGAGTAGAAATATCAGAATGTGCTTTGCAGTCTGACTTAAAAGCCAATGAGAACTGCAAAATACTCTGATTCTGATGGAGAATGATAGTATTTGAATCAGTTAAAGTCTTGTTTTAAAATATTCAACAGCATTCTGGAGAAAAGGGTTGTCAATTTTACATGACAGGGAGGAGCTAAAGTCACCTTCTATGAAAAAAAAATATTTAAAAGAGATTTGCAAGAATGAAAAATAATTTGAAAGAATAAAATCATTAAAGAAGGTAAAAGGAACACAAACTTCAGTTAGAGAAATAATGTTTGTGTTCATCTGAATGTGCTTGGTAATGGCAAGAGATCTGGCTGCTGAAAAATTGGTAGTATGGCCCTGCTACAGTATTCTTATTCATGTGTATGCTGTCCAGTTCAACTGTGAAAGGAGGCCATGCACCTGAGTTGGAAAGTGCTGCAGCTAATGGAAATGAAGTGTTAGTGAAAAGAGCGTCTCTCTTGAACTCTCTGTCATGGAAGACTTTACTGACTTTGTTTGGAGACCATCAATCTCTAACCACAACTTCTCCCAATGTCTGCTGCAGCTCTTTGTCTCAGCACTGCCTACCCATTGGAGCTGCCTAGTTAGTAGCAATTCAGTGTTTGATCAACCTTTTTAAGATTGAAACTGGACTCTATATCTTCCTTAATTATTTTCCCATCTCCTTCCTACAATGGAATTGTTTTAAGCACCAAACAAGGCTTTTTTTGCTGGAAGGGTCTTGCATTGTCAGTCTTTCCTACTCAAGTTATTACACTTTTTATCAGTCAATTAAATATTCATTGAAGCATAGAAAAAGTGTGAGAATGTCCTTTGGTGTTGACAGAGAGCTGGGATGAAAAGAACCTGGCAGGGAGGCAACATACAAGTATTTAAACGTTGAATGATCTTGTTTTGGAAGGGTGATAATCTTGAATTATGCAGAGGGATTAGGGTAGTTAAAAGAACATAATTTAGCTAAAAAGAAACTATTAGAAAAGGCTATAGGAGAATGTATCAACCTGCTGATAATATATCAGCAAAACAGAGTTTTGTTTCTTTGAGACAGCTAAAATTAAAGCTGGAAAAACATGGCAATAGAGCAATAGTCCTGATTCAGGAGTATACAAATTTTGCATGAACTGTTTTTTTTCAAGTATACATGCTTTTATGGTTAGAATCAGTGGGTTTTACCATATTGAAGAGGTACCTTGCTACCTACATGAGTGCAGGTCTCAACCAGTGTGCTCACTCAAAAGCTGAAATGACTATCCTGGCTGTGATCAAAGGTCAAAATATGCAGTGTCTGATGGTGGCTAGTAGGAGAAAAGAAAAAGCATGCAAAAATATAGCTAGCATTATGAATTCCTAAAGGCTAGGTGATGAATGAGGTCATCAAGCAGAAAGACTTAAGTTAAATAAAAATAGTATTATGACCGCTGAGGAAGTTCCATATTCAATTCCTCTATACCAGTCATGAATTTATCTGCTTCCATTGTACCACGGTTTTTCACCTTATACACATAAGCTTACACACAAGCTTACACACTCCATATAACACATAGCTTTTCTATTTCTGTTGTTTGTTTTCTGAGTTCAAGCAACTGGTATTATTCATGGAATTCAAGATTATTTTCTGTACTGCTTTCTCTTCCTTTTAAAACAGTTCCTAATATTACATCTACCTCTTGACCAGTGAGCTGATATTTTCAGAATATTCTCTGCAATGAATGAAGGAACACTTTCTTGAGAGGTAAGAGCAAGTCTGAAATTCATGGTTACAGCTATTCTTCCCAATGTTTATATGAAATGATGTAAAGTTCCTATTGGACACAAAACCTCAAAACATTTATTAAAATGGGGTTGTTTGTCCTTTATATTAGTTCTTTCATAAGAAAGGTTAGAGGCTGGGTAGTCTTGGACACTGAAATCTCTTTTCATTGGGTATAATTTCTGGTAAACAGTTTATGAGGCATTTTGGGGTGAGAGGAATGGAATGGAGGTTTGTAATACAAATAGTGCTGCTATTGGCCATATATAGTGTAATACAGGTAACCTCTCAAGCCCCAAATTCATTGGCAATCTAAAAGCGTAAATGTAGTTAAGCAAAATATCTGTGATTTGCATCTGTTTTCCATGGTTTCACACTTCACAATCTGGTAACAGTATGAAATTAATATCCATCAAGGTTATATGAACACTAGGAAATATACGATTCAGAACTTCCCCTTTCCTGATGTTCTTTATATGTTTCTGGAGCTCTAGCTGTTTTTCCAAGGGCTTTAAACCACTAAAAAGAAGAATACTCTGTACTTTTCCACAGCAAAAGAATTAATTCTCATCAAGGAGAAACCACTTTTTATTCTGTGCATTGAGTACTGAAATCCTGAAAACCATGAATTGACACTGTTGGAAGGTTTAGCTTTCATAATAATGGATAAATGAGGCAATTTTACGGAAGTCTGATCTGATTCCTTAACACTGCCCTACTAAGTGTTAGCCCTATGGCCAATTACTGTGAGGTCACTGATTTTATCATAGATTGGTATTAGATTTATAGGATGCTACTTGTTTAATTAATTTTCTACCCTGCTTTCAACTTTTCCTCATATATTACTATTGGTCTCTTTGCATGTGTTTACTATTCTAAAAAAGTATAGGTTTACTAAAAATATAAGAGGCCTGAGATTTATGCAAAGAAAGTACAAATGCTGAGGTTTGGCAAGCAATGATTTAAATATTTAGGTAAGGAAGCAATGAACTGATTTTTTTTTGGCATTTAGTGTATACAGATGTTAGTGTGGTAACCTTATTTTCAGGTAGACTCTGGACAATAAAAGAAATACCAGTGTATGTCTTACATTTTTCAGGTGGTGTACTTCAGTGGCAACAATTCTGCATTGCACATCATGTGCTTTTGTGGAACAGGAAGCACTTTAAGTATCTGCTTATAAAATCAGTAAAGTAAAATGTGCAAAAATTTATTTCAAAATAAATGTCAAGTTACCTATCAAAATGATAGATTATATTGTGCAAGTATTGTTACAAGTATGCAGATGTTCAAGAAAGTTCAATAAAAAAATTGTAGAACAGATACTGTATCACTTGTAGTAGTTTTAACAAAGTCTTTTTAATATAATGTGTAAATAATTAAAAATGTTAAAGTCACAGATTGTCTAAGCCACAATATTTCTATTTAAAATGACACAAAGCAGAAGCTATTTATGAATAGCAAGTTTTGATAGTTCATATTTTTAAGTTACTGCTTTGAATCGCAACTTTTTAAAATATAGAATTAAAATACTTGGGGTAAAAGTTACCCACTAGTGCAGAGCTAAATACGTATTCAAGGCTGCAAAACTGTGTATTTCCCATGGCTATTGCAAATCCTATTGCAAACCGTATCCTAAGTTGTATGTAGAAATGGCTATTTAAATACCTGACTAGCCATTAGCATAAGAAATAACTCAGTCTGGGGTTGTGATTATTTCAAGAATAGTGGTATTATATGCTAACTTCTACTTTTATTCAGACCTAAAGTTTTCTTTTGCATATCTTGTCCTTCATATGATTACTTCTGCAAGCAATAATAAGAAAATCAAATCTCTAGTAAACTGCCTGGTTTTTTCCTAATTCAGGAACTGCTGGACTCATTACATCCAATCAAATCTACAGGTTCTAGAATTCAATATGTCATCTAAGGTTGTTCAAATAAAACACAGCATCAAGCATGATGGGAATTTTATGACTTTTGTGCATATTAAATGGCTTTTGCAGCAATTCTTTTCAATGACTGCTGGCAGAGCTCTTGGTAAGAGGTTGATTGCTCACCATAGAGTTTCTGGTTCTATGTCTAATAAAAAGCAAACCAGGCCTGCTGTGAATAAATTGTTCTTTTTCTTTCTCTTGCAAGGACTGGAAATCTACATACACATGGTATTAAAGGATGCTGTTTCACAACTGTAGGGAAGTTGGAGACATACTCAATTACTTTCCTACTTCCTTCTACATTTTCCTGATAAAACAACTCTGTAAATGTACTGCAATGTATGTCAAATTCTGGTGATGTTTATGTTTTACTCCTTCATGAACTTTACAATATTGTCATAAAAGTACAAGTCTCTTTCTTATAACTTTTACAGGCACTTTTATTACCTACCAGCTTTCAGAAGTCATCTATGTTCTCTGTGAGTGTTAAAACCAAAACATGGTGCTCTTTGTAATGTTTTCTTCATCAAGCTCCTAAATGATAATATATTTATTCAGTATTTATTTTTAATTACATATATCTAATCAAAGTAATGACTTGCTGAAATAATGTTCTTATTTGCACAAATCTATAGCATACCCTTGCATGTCAAAAAATGCCTGTCTTGCCATAATTTAGATGCACAGATACCAGACGAGCAAAATAAACTAACCATCTGTAATCATTTTTATGAAAACCGGATATTTTCCTGCATTTCAGTAGTTTGAATACATCCTTCTCTACTGGGGAATTTGTTGGGGTTTTTCAATTTGTTTTGGTTTTTCTCTCACCTCTAGCAAAGATTGAATCAAGAAATGACACGGTGCACAGTATTTCCTGAGTGTCAGAAATGAAAGAACTACTTCAACTGAAATTTGCTAAAACCCCAGTATTTAGTGGATATCCAGGATGAAAATGGGAAAATGGTTGAAGTTGGGAGAGTAAGTATAATTTGTACAATTGCAGGACACTTTCCAGCACACCTTGTGCTTTTAGTAGTGGTGCAGCTCTAGGCAGCTCTCTCATGTTAGATAACTTCAGCAAGGATATACACACTTCCTTGTAGATAAAGGCATAACAGACAACACACAGAATGAACATAATTCTTTACTGTTTTCCAGTTGAATTACCTGAACTGTGGTTTTAACAATTTTCTGACATTTTTTTTCGGTCACTTTCACAAAGATAACTATGTATGTGGGCTTATGAAACCCTGCATCTTTGTGTGCTTATAAAAATGTTCTTTGTGTGTTGTTTATGTTCAAGGATTTAAAGCTCTTAGTGCATGTGTGTGAAGAAATGGTAATTTTCAGGGTATTAAAAAAAGATGAGAGAGGGCCGTGTACTAAAGGATTGCATTTTTATCTGCTGTTTGGTTGATATGAAGCAAAGACACATTGCAAGAAACAAGAGTGGGACATCTGAGTCATTGGGTAAAACTCTAACAACTCCTGAAGAATATTCAGAAACTAATTTTAGAGAGTTTTTTACATGCTGTAACAAAGAAATGAGAGGAATCATAGCAGTGGTACTCAAATTGCATATTTCATCTGTGGATCGCAAAGTACATTACCAGTATTAAATTTTTTTTAAGTCTCAGAACATCCTAGAAGCTAGGTAAGTGTTAGTTTACCTTGCAAGAAGAAGAGGATTTGGAAGATGCTTTTACAGCTCTGCAAATCTCCTAAGGAGATTTACAAAAGAACTTTGAATATTTTGTTAGACAGGTCTAGACTTTTAGTCTATGAGGTGGAGAATCCTATGTTGGTACATGATACAAATGAATGAGAAGACTTGATGTCGTGGTTTAAGCTTAGTCACAAATTAGAAAACCATGTAGCCGGCTTGTTCCCCCCTGCTCCACTTGTCCTCCCCTCCTCCCCACTCCTGGAAGGATGGGGAAAAGAATCAAAAGAATGTAACTCCCACGGATTGAGATAAGAACAGTCCAGTAACTAAGATATAACACAAACCACTGCTACTACCACCAATAATAATAAATGATAAGGGAAATAACAAGAGAAGCGAATACAACCGCTCACCACCCACTGACTGAGCAGAGAGCTAGCCCTTCTGGGTAGCTCCCAATTTTACATCCTGGGCACAACGTGCTGTGGTATGGAATACCTCTTTGGCTAATTTGGATCAGGTGTCCTGTCTCTGCTTCCTCCTAGCTTCCCCTCCTCCCAGGGCAGAGCATGAGACTCAGAAAGTCCTTGGTCAGTATAAACATTCTTAAGCAGTAGCTAAAAACGTCGGTATTATCAACACTATTCCCAGACCGAAAGTCAGAAACACAGCACTACACCGGCTACTAAGAAGGAGGAAAATGACTGCTACTGCTGAACCCAGGACACTTAGCAATGGATGAAGAACCAGGTTTTCAATTCCTCTGCTAATTTCCTCAGCATTCAGCCAAAATTTCTGAATTGTATTCTTGAGAGTAGTATTTTTTTTCTGTTATTACTAAGCAGTGATATTTCTTAAGTCCACTAACAGATACAGACATAAAGTTCAGTTGAGTTCAGGCCAGTTTTATAAATTATCCCTTGAGTCTACCCAAACAAATCATTCTATCTTCATACACTCATTAGCAAAAAATCTGCTGTTATAAATGACTATTTAATATGCCATTAGATAGTTTCACTGGCGTATTTCACTCAAAGGTATACCCAGTCTATTGGCAATCCCACCTTCTGATCTTTGCTTGTCCTGCTTCACCCTGCAGTACTACTTTGTGAGCATCTATTGGTAGAATGTAGTTGAATGAATTCCTGTCCTTGCTGGCCTGTCTTCTGACAAGCTTTTTTATATTGGATTGCTGTGGTAAATTTCCTCAGTTCATTTTTTCTGGACTACTCAATGGCCTCCTCAGCTGCATTTTTGGCTCTTAGATATGTCCTGTAACTCCTAGAATTCTCTTCTGTGATGTTAATGATTTCAACTAATCTGTAAAATGCAACCCAGGAATAAGCTCTGGCTTAGAGGCATAATGTTTGTGGGAATTACCAGCTATTTTCCATCAGGCAAAACAAAGCATCACTTAAACATAAACATTATGTTTCCCAACACTCTTACACTGTAGTGCAAACAAATGATAATAAAATTTAATTATTAACGGAAAGTATTTTATTGTTTTTCTAAAACTTCTATGAGGATATTTTTGTCACAAAGCTCTTTCAGTCTCTTTTGATGGGAGAAAAAAAAATAACAATATAAGCAAAAAATATGATGTCTTGTTTATAACAACGTTCATATGTTTTATTTCCTGTTATTTCTTCTGCCTAACAGCAACGGATGACCACACTATACCCATGTTTTATTTCCTTTGTAAGCTGGTTTTCAAAAAACTAGAATATGTTAGTGTTGTGGTTTGAGAGTTGTCTTCCTATTTGGCAGTACACTGATCAAATCCAGAAGTTACACATTTTAGAGCCAACCCTTTCCAAATTGTTATGGGTGCTGATGGAGAGTGTCTTGATTACAGACCTCTTTCACATTTACTTCCTCCTGTTGTAGTCAGAAACTATGAAAAAAAATCAAGGTTTTTTTGATGACTCAAAAAAAAAAAAGTTGTTCTGTTATTACAGTAACTTATATGCCATTATGGTGTCAGTTACTTTGACTGTCTGATGGTATTTAGGTAATCCTGATTGAAATAGAAGTGTCTTAATTTAAGACCTTAAGTTAAACAAATTTAGATAAGTTTATTAGTTTTAAACTAGATACGTTTGCCCCAACGATGTTGAGATTTAGCCTCCAGTATCAACTAATGTATAATCTACATGTGGAACATGTGGAATGAAAAGCAAAAGTTTTTTTTTTGTGAAAACCTAGTTTTGAAGACCCATATTCTTCCTTAAATAAAATTTTCCACATTTTATTTCAAAGAGGAGATAAATTCAGAACATCAAGGGTTATTAAAAAAACTATGAATCTCCATTTTCAAATCTTTCCTCTGCTGAATTTGAAATCTCTAATTATTATTCAATTCTTTCTAAGGCCTTTCTGTTGAAATATTCAGAGAAGCAGACAGTGTTCTGAAACCTTTGTCTTTTAGAAAAAAATAATTTTTTAATGAGTTCTGAAAGTAGTTTTGTTTTTGTTTTTTTTTTTTTTCTGAAACTAAGTACATTTACTAAATTAATGCCATATACCAATTTCCCTTTACCTTTCAGAGATCTGACCAGATATTTATATATTTTTAAAATTTAGCCCTCTTAAAAACACTTTTGGAACATAAAAGACTTAAGAAGATGAAATTAGCTGAAACAATGATGGAAAATTACCCAAGAAAGCGGTAACTTTCTTGATCAGCTTCAAAAAATGAGAAAATTTTGCTGATGGGCTGAACTTGAAAACATTTGCCTTTGCTTTTGCAAGGTAGTCTGCTCTAATTGTATTCCATAGGCCAGAGGAAATTCAGTTATGGCAATAAATTGCAGTGTTCTGTAATAGATCAACCTATCCAAATATGCCCAAAATACAAAGAAAAAAAAAACAACCTGACAACAAAACAAACAAATCCCTAAGAGGAGGTACAATAAAAGTACAGAGAAATCTGTTTTTAATAAACTTCTTATATGTCATTTCACCTCTAGAGCTGTCATAATGGCTTAGCTATGCAGTAGGATACCCATCCAAATTAAAAAATAAATTCCACTTAATGCACTGCTAGCAAGCCTGAAAATCTGAGAAAACTAGTTATTACCTCTGTCTGTTTATGTTGCTTTGGACAGTATGTAGGTAGGACTGAAACATCTAACACATGTTTAAAACATGTAGGATGTGTGGATTGCTGCTTAGCAGAAAGGTTACACATATAGACCCCTTCCATAATGTAATTTCAAATGCCTAATCATGAACTGCTGGGCCAGGTTTTTATTCACTAAGCCCCAAACCAAGGTAAAAACATTTTTTTTTGGTAAAATTATATGTCACTACAATTTGCAGCTCTTTCGGGGGGTTAAGATGATTTTATGAGTCTGGTATAACTGGACAACTTACTTATCTCAGAAAATGAATGCTATGTAGTAATGATTTTTTTGTTTTATAGGTAGAGTAAGAAATGCGCAGCCTGGGCGGTTGGATAACATCCCTGCCTTCCTTTAACACAGCCCGTAGCCACAAGGTCCTCTGGTACTACTGTTGGTTAGTGGTGAAGTCAGTATTAATGCGTGCCATGCCAAATGTGTCTGAAAGATGTGTTTAGCCTCCTAGAAAAAAGAGGGTCTGCATTCAAGCCTCAAAGACTGAAACTATCAAAAAAAAAAAACAAAAAAAACCCAAAACCAAAATGAAAAGTGCATAGAATGAGGAAAGGAAGGATGATTCAATTTGTACATTATGGAGACCTTAAATGCACAACGAATATTTTGAGACTTAGGGTTAAGCCCATTTAAGTAAGTCGCCTCTAAAAAGAACTCTGTCATGATCTCAGTATTAGAATTCACTGGGCTTGTTATGATGGTCTATAATTTTTATTTTAGAAAGGAACAAGAATTATCATGCTGGGATTAGTATTAAAGTACATTGTCAGAACAATATGAAACAGTTATTGCATATTAACATCCCTTTAGTTTTTTCACTACATACAGAGGGTCTGTGAGTCTGTCTGCTCTAGACCTTTAAAATGTATTTAGTGGATTATATATGTATTTTGGATATGTAGAACAAGAGTAAAATGTATCTGGACTATGAAATTCTAGGACAAACAGGAATTTTAGTGATTCAGTTCTAGCAGAACTTATTTGTTTTGTTGGAAGACATCAATTTAAAAGTAAAACTTCATGAAAATATGAAAATACAAGGAAAACAATATTCTCACTGATCAGCTATGAGCAAAATTTCATAAGATCTAGTAGGAGATATACCTCAAAGAAAATACTTTTTATATTTAAAGAAAATGAAAGTCAAGGATTTTTTTAGCCATTACAGCACTTATGAAAGATGGAAAAAACACACTGCATCTCTCCTCTAAATACACACAACAGAGTTTTACCTAGCTCACCTAAGGAAGTTATATAACCAGCCATTAAAAACTACTGTTTTCTACCTAAGAAATAGTTTGTGATTAATCAAGTTGAATTGCCCTTCAGAAGAAAACTTGAGCTAATGACACCCAGAATTCAATTCTTTGCAAGTTCACTTTTGCTGTGCCATAGTTTAAATGAAATCTCTTATTAGGTCAAGGAAAGCATCAACTGTTTTTAGCTAAATATGTGAATTATACATACGAATATAACAGTAAATTCATATACATATTTTAACATTTTATTGAGGATATATTTTCCTTAAAATAAATTTGAAGATTTCTGATACCATAATTAATTGTAATAAATTTGACTCATTATTCTGAAAACTCTGTAACAAAAAAAATAGATATATACGTGCACATTTGCCATTACTATTTATGCAGTCTATTGTTTTAGTTAGAACAGACCATCATACCTGATTGTGAAGACAGTATTAAATAACTCTAAGGAAAACATTTATTATGTGATCATGTGAAATACAACAGATATTTTATTGTCATTAAAAAAAAAAAAATACTCTGAACTCTGTTAGTAAATGTTCAGCTCTGTAAAATAACACTCTTTGCTTTCCTAAGCCAACAATACTTAGTGGCTCCTCTGACAGATGACATGTTATGTACGAAGAGTATGCAGGAAAGTATGGAGATGAGGAAGTAAGGAAATTAACACTCAGTTTGAAAGGAGTCTTAGTACCATGACACTTCATGGAACAAACAAAGATTTATTGGTGATGTTGGCTGGCTTTGCCTTCTTCATTAGACATTGTCAAGGTAGCTCACACTGTCCTCCCACCAGAGTGTCCCAGCTAACCTCTATTCTTGCCGTTGTGGCTGCACACCAGGGTACGCACATGTCCACATGTCCCCAGAGGAATCAGGAGGGCTGTGACAACACATTTGCATGGAGCCTGGGGCTTCATCTAGCTGTTAGGTAGAAGGCTACTGCATTGCATCTGGTAGCTACTTCAACCCAATAGCTATTACTTACTATTTTTCTTTCAGGTTTTTTTAAAGGCAGTGGTAGTTGTTCTGCACTTTTATAACTACCTTCAGTTGGATTTTCACACCTGGTCCTTTATTTCATTATTTCAGCCATTGTTGTCTCCTTGTAATTTTTTAAAATATGTTTTTCCTTTTTTCTTTTCTAGATCCTAGATGCCTGTCCATGAATCAGGAGGTGGAGTCAGATACATGCTAACTTAAATCCTTAAAGCTTAGATAAAGCTGTCAAAACAGTGATGAGCAGAGATTCAAGCTGCACTAGGGGAGGTTTAGATTGCATAGTAGGAAAAACTTCCTCACAGAGAGGGTGATCAGGGATTGGAACAGGTTGCCCAGGGATGTGGTGGAGTCACATTCCCTGGAAGTGTTCAAAAATGGTGTAGATGTGGCCCTCAGTGATATGGTTTAATGGTGGTCTTGGCAATTGTGGGGTAGTGGTTGGACTTGGTGATCTTAAAGGTCTTTTCCAACCTATTTGATTCTATGATTCCATGATTCTATTGAAGTTTGTTGACCTTTTTTTTCAACGAGCTATTAAATTCTCTGACACTGTCTCTTTGTTGGAAACCACAAAAATGAGTATCATTCTCAGTAATTTTTAATAAAAAGTGAAGAATGATGATTATGTTTTTTAAGTACTTGTACTATAGCCCAGCACTGAAATAATCGCATGGTGTGTGTTTTGTTCATGTTTTGATTAAGAATTGACTCCAAAATTCTTATACTGTTGACCTTAGTGCAATAAACTGGATTGGTCTTAGAAAATTACATCAGCTTGCTTTAATTGAGCTTTGGCTATACAGTGTTTTCTGTTACCTTATTTATAAGCTCTTCCATGGAGATTCTTGTACCATATAAACATAAACAGTGTTATATGGCAATGAAGAATATTTTCCATAAGATCTGAACTAATGTGTAACCCTCCTGATCCTGACTGTTGTTACAAGTTCAAAACACAGATTAGGAACCTTGGGAATTCATTCATTTTTTGCATGATTTAGTGCCTGACTATGAGTGCTGTAAAAGAGTTGTACAAGTACTGCAGTAATGGTCAATGCATAGAATTGCATTGTTTTGACACATACCCCAATGATTACAATTTCAGTTTTCTGTTTGAATACTACCTTACCTTCAAAGTGATTTTCAGTGCTTTGTGTCAATACAAAGTAAAAGTTTGTTCTCATTTCTATGGACAGAACTGTGACTCGTAGTATGAAATGCGGTCAATTAGCATACTTTTTAGATGACTAATATATTTTACTTATGTTTCAGGGTTTGTGTAAATATTGCTTTTCTAATTGGCCTTGCTATTCTTTGACAAGGGTGAAAAACCTGCTGTGTGCTGGCCAGAGCCCAGTGTTAAGCAGGATCCTCATGGTTCCTGGTCTTCCCTCAATCCCCATCTGCCTAGCCTGGCATCCCAACCCAAAAAGGGACTCTCAGGGGGCACCTCTGAAAAAA
The DNA here is from genome assembly GCA_009867235.2 of Psittacus erithacus. Lineage (NCBI taxonomy): Eukaryota > Metazoa > Chordata > Aves > Psittaciformes > Psittacidae > Psittacus > Psittacus erithacus. Next base: position 10,679 of record WYDI02033539.1, on the reverse strand, counting down.
CACAACAGGAAAGCAGATGTCTAGTAATATCACTCTTTCAGCCTCCAGAGATTAGTTGCTCAGGAACTTCCAGAACCTGACATGTCTTTCTGAGTAGATTTAAATGATTAAGAAGCAGGTCTTTCAGTGATTTTCCCAGGTAGACTTTCTAGACCTCGCTTTTAAACAGACAGTAATGATCATAGTTAAAGGTATGATATAGTCAAGATGAACAAGTGGTCTAACTCATTTTGGCAACTTTGTATTGTGTCTCTCTTTGTTTAGACGTATTTTTGCTCTCTTTAGTCTGCAATCAGATCTCTCCTCATGTTGGATTTAACATGAATAGCATGCTTTAAAGGATTTGTACATTTGGTGTTTTGTTTTGTTTTATCAAATAAAGAACATATATATAAAAGAACTAAGAATATAAATTAAGGAAACTAGTGATGGAAGGAGGGAACAAGTAAGATAAATTACGTAAGGGAAGTTGTATTCATCTGAATCAGTGGTTGTCATCCGTTTAATCATGCAGCAAATGTCTGGTACCTAGCTAGGAAAACTAGAAACAGTTACCACAGGTGTGATTTTGGCAAATTTCACACTTCTGCAGCTCTTTCATTCATGTTCATAAACTCACCATTGGTTATACCTTGTTTCCAGGAAGAAATTGCTGAGCACATAAATTAAGTGCTGTGGGAATCAGATATTAAGACACCAATTTGGTATGAAAATGAAGCACTTTGTGATATACTGAACCCAGCACAGCCCATGGCATTTAATTAGTATTACAGATATCATAATAGCTAGCATTGCACTAAGATTATAAAGATATATTGGTGAAGCACAAACTTAATGGAATGAAACCTAAAATGAAGGCAATACAATTTGCTCATGGTTTTCATACTGAACTGTGAGGCAAAATATGTTTCACACCTGATTTTTTTGACAAAGAAACATCTACTTCTGGTGTACTTCAAACTTCTAAGAAATATTGGAAGATATAATTTCATTACATACAGCATTATGGAAGGATTTGTGAGGCAATATGTCTGCTTGAGGTTGTATTGATCTGAGTGCTCTGGGCAATTTTTTGCCATGCATAAACAGCGCTGGGTTTTAAAGCCCTCTCCTCCTTTGTCCTTAAGTTTCAAGTCATGAGGTTCAGAGCTCCTCAGGAAGAAGATACTTCTTCATTTGTGTACTTTACATCATCTTTTATTTGGAATGTGTAGCTTTGTGTTGTATGTCAGCTGAGTAGGACAGATAACAAGAAAAAGAAAAACTATGGGAAAAACCCAAAAGCATGTGAAACATGTCCTCCACTTCTATTTTCACAAAAGGCTGATTTTACCTGTCTCATTGCCTTGCTTCCTGTCTGGGACTCTAGTACTGTGCTAATGATGTACATAAACCAATTGTTGGAGATTTGCAGGATTTCCTACTTTGAGAAAAAAGATGTCCAAGCAGGGAGTTCTTATGAGATAAAAATTCACTACAAATTTTTATATTCTTTTTCTCAGCAGATGTTCTTTTCCAACAGAAGAAAGACTCTTTCCTTTGTTGAGGGCCAGCAGATTCAAATTATCTAGCTTTGCATGCATTCTTTTGTCCCCCTGCACTGGAGATGAGAGCTCTGCAGATGATGCTGTATGCTTTCCAGGCACCCTGCCTGCAGTCTGGAAGACTGAATTCCTGTTATGTGTTGCTGCAGAGAGCCATCTGCACCAGATTCACCCCTTATACAGATTTACCGCTTGTGCAGATTTACCGTTTATACAGATTTACCCATTGGTGGGTTCGTACCAAAGAGCCCAGTCATACAAAATGTTAAATAAGTTGTATTTCAATGCCTAGGAAACAGGGCTGCTATCAGACAACACTTGTCACCGTGCAGGATCAGGACCTAAATATGTGTACTTGCTTAGTTTCATTTCACTTTTAAAATCTTGTTTCATTTCACCTTTAAATTAAATACAAAGATTTAAATATCAGTATTGATTGTTTACAACTTTCTCCCCAGCACGGCTTTAAACATTTATTATTCTGACTCGTTAAGATACACTGGCAGCTTCTTATGACTATATTAAGCAAACCTTCAGGGCAGCAGATAAGACAGGATATTATTCTGAGGTTAGGGAAGTAAAATGAGAAAGAGGGATGTGAACAAAAGGCAAACTGAAGAGGAAGAGGATCACACTCGCTTTCCACTGCTGGAGGAAACCACAGGCCCTATTGTGTGTGCTCTAAAAGTGATTATCTCCAGTCACTGGTTCTCTCAGAGTCTAATCCACTGATTCACAAGGTTTTTATCATCAGAGTGATGCAAAGGAGACATCAAAAAGCATTAATATTCATTATAGCAAAGATTCACACCCAGGGGACTATTAGCTAATCTGCGTTAAAATATTTGCTGGATAAATTTTGTTTCCTAGACACATTTTGAGGTGATTATTTACTCATTCGTAATACTTTAATTTTTGCAGGAAGCTAGACAGCTATTGTGGAAATGAAATGTAGTTGGCACTGCAACTCTGTGTACTATCATTTTGATTGGGTGCATCCAAGGATTATGATTTTGAAACCACAGATGTCTAGGATCTGGCTAATAACAGACAGGATTGTCAGCTGCCCTGTGTCAAGGATAACTGCCTCTCCCTGGGAAGCAGAGACTGAAGCGCCAGAGCTATGTCCTCACACTGTGAGGTCTCTAATTAACAGCAGCCGCCAGAGCAGGCTAGACTGAAGTCAATATATTAAGCCCCTATTGATGGAAAGAAAATCCTCAAGCCCACTATTAATTCAGAAACAAGAGCTATGTGTGAGTATTAGAATACTATATTTTATCATTTTGCAGAGGCTGTTCAGTGTTTTTCTAAAATTTTGATAGTTGTTTTTGTTTATGTAATTACTTGCTTGAGTAATTGCTCTATGTAGTAACAGAGCCCAACGTGCATAATAGATACCAGTGTAGAGAATGCAATACAATGTTACAGTACAGTACTAGGTTTTAGTTTTCTTTTGTGTATTGTTGAATGGTCAATCCAAAACTTTGCACCAGAGCTCAGTGCCCCCCTGTGCTGAAGGAAGTACTTGCTGCCCCATGCTCATGACCAGGGGTGCTTCCTTTTGTCCCCTCTCGAACCCTCTCATACCACTGAAGAGCCGACAGATGCTCCTCAGCCTGTCTGTCCCAGGCTCACATCTGACATCAGGATATGCGCTTGTGGATGCGATAATGCAAGGGACTTCAGAAGAATCCTTTGTAAGATGGACTTTTTGTTTAAAGGAGCATGGATACCTACCCAAATGCTAAGATGGATTAAAAAAGTGTCACTAACACCGGAGCTGCTTGTGTTCTGGGTCACTCACTGGGAAATCTCAATTTGTGGCTGAGAAGACAGCACCTGTGCTTCTGCATATACTAGACACTGGGACCCACATAACATTTACCATATTTTGAGCCTCTTCGGAGTAATTAACTGTAAAGGATATGTGAATATGGTTTCTCCCTGAAAGACTAACAAAAATGTTTGATGCATGGATATTCACAATGATTGTAGAAAGTAGGCATGATGAAGGCTCACTCATTTTTGGTTGGTTTTTGTTGTTTGTTTTTTTGTTTAATTGATTCTATTTTTTATTGCATTACATGTTTTGTATCAGATCATCAACACACACAAAATCTGTAGCTGTGTCCTGTGTCTGACGGTCTGCTTAGCCACATAGATTGCCTCTATGAAAATTTAAACCAGTGACTCTGCTCTGTGCACTGGATTTTCATTTAATTTACATTTGAGATGCATTTGAGTGTAGTATTTAAAAATGTTCATAGGAACAGTTATAACTCAAAGCAAGATCATCTTTCCATCTCTGCCCTCCCCTCAGCCATGACAGTAATGTCCCATTAGATCACTTGTGTCACTGAGCACCCTGTGAGACTTGCCCAGGGTCAAAGACAAAATGTTTCCTAGGAACCGGCCTACAGATCAGCTTCTCTGGAAATAAGAGTGACCTGACCAAGTTCAGAACTAAATACATAATTAATTTCTTACATTTAAGCTTTCCTTAGGCAAGAGTTTTCATTCCCTATACCATTCATTACCTACAGGTGGTAACCTATGTGCAGGGAGGTGGATATGAGTCTTATTCCACATACAGTCTTGTACACTGGTGGACAAAGCATAGGCACAGTTTCTCAAACAACCTATATACCAAGATGGCAGAAAACCTTGTTATACTGCTAAACGCTGGTTTGAGATACCTGTGAAATAATTAAAGTAACAGTGACATGTTATATAATTACATGGTAACATCCAGTTATGTGTCCATAAGCAAACATGCAATATTATGATCCATTGAGCTACTTACTCATGAGAAACTGAAAATATGTAAAATTGTATATGCAAAATTAGGTGATGTTTTAATATGAATGTCATAATGGTTATTATGGAAGTCCATTTCTAGGAGAAACTGTATTTCTTATTAATAGGGTATATAAAACTTGTAGGACTCTGCTCTGATTGCTCTTCCATCAATAAAAAAAAGTTAGGTCAGGGAAAATAACCAAAAATTTCAATTATATTTAGAGCAGCACCTGAAGGGGAACAAAATCAATGAAAGGACAATACTTATTAGAGACCTGCAGTTGCCATAAAACTGAAGCTAAATCACACTGACGGCGCCTGAACTTCAGGTAAATCACTTTGAATTCAGGATGGGAGCCTGGAGAAATAATGGAAATGATACTGCAGTTGTTGAAAAAGGGATAAAACTTTTTATCTCTGCTACCTCTCTAGATCTTACTGGTATTTCAGGGATCAAACACTGATTTGTTATCTGTTTTGGGTTGGGGTTTTTTTTTTGTGTGCGTATGTGGTTTGTTTTGTTGTTTTGTTTTGTTTTCTTTTGTTTTTTATATAGGAACTCCTATTGTTTCTCTAACAGATGAGACAATGGTTTCAGTCGCTTTGGCACTGACTAGAGAATTGTGTGGATTTTAGAGATGAAATATTTCTTCTTGGTAACCATCCAAGGTGACCCACAGATAAGCCTCAGTTCTTGTTTAAAAACCACCAAAACCAAAGAAGAAACACAAGAGAAGGAAAAAGACACAAGAAGATAACCAGTTCAGACTTATTCTTTCTCTCAATAACTCGTTGAGCAATTCAGCTCATTTTCTGTGACAACTGCACTGAATGGAATTCTCTGCTATTTCTTGTGAGTTTCTTTACTGAGGGCAGCTGTGAGTTATAAATTCACTGTAACTGATGGCTTGATGCTGAAAGACTCAAAATTTAACTGTTCTGTTAATTGCCTTACACCCTTGATAAAGCTATTGTAGGAAAGATTTTACAATATCTTTTAATCTTTTGCTTTGTTGAATGGAAAATGCAATAAGCATTGCTTCTGAGTATCCTCAAAGAGCTCTGGATAGTAAGCCAGCTAGTATCCTCAAGTCACTTATTATTACACGCACAAAGGAAGTAAGGAAGATTGAGAAACTTACAGACTGCATTAGGAGAGGTGTTGCAACCAAGGCCTATAGAATAATTGTATGCAACCCTTCACACCAGCATTGTGACTTTGGTCCTTTCCAGTTATGTATAGTATTGTTGCTTCATTTGAAACTATATAATTTGTTAATTATGCTTTTTTTTTCCCAGTTTTGTAGAGCATATTGTAGATGTTGATAACTGCTAAGATAGAAATATTTATAGAGGCATACATTTTTGGTAACACCAATTTGTTACACTATTTTATTGATAAAGCTCATCTAGGGTTACATTGTGTGTGTGTGTGCTGGGAATTCAGGAAAGATTTGGGTGCAAAATAGCATTCTTCATCCATTGCTTCATTGAAAAGAGCTTTTAAACCTGATTTATTTCAGCTTGAAATTCTATATGACAGACTACCCACTTTAACCCAGTGTTTATTTCTTTCCTACCTTAAAATAATTCTGCTGTTTCAAAGTTCCCTGGGAAAAAATGAGAGGTGTATCAGTCTGCTGTATCACTAAATTTTCAAACACATAGCATTTTTTCCAGACCCCCAAAATAATGATAATTTTAACAGCAGATACAACCTATTTCATCACTCAGTTCTAACAAATTTAATAATTCATACATGTTTAATTGTTGACATAAAAATTGGACAGGGAGATATTGCTGAGTCTGTGAATTTATTCACAGGTTTAATTGATGAGTCTGCATTGTGGATTATCAGTGAGTTTTTCTTCTCAGAATGGTTGATTATATGTTTTTAATGTGTATTGACATTTGTGCCAGTCATGTTATATAAAGTGTGGTTATATAAAGTGTGGTTAGATTTCTGTAAGTTTTGATTAAGATATATGTGTGTAAGCAGTATCCTCATACAAATGGTGGAGTCTCTTTACTGAAGACGGGGCTGTACACAACAGCTGTGTAATCCCCTGCCTAAAATGAGATAGTGAGTTAACTGTGTGTGAAGGACAGTCTAGAAACTGATAAGTGTGGGTGTTTGGGTGGCCATATGTTGAACAGTTTGCTTATGAGTGTGTGTGTACACATACAGTAGTTAACAATTTACTGGAAGAAATACACAATTTGATTACTCTGAAAAATGTGCTACCCTATTTAGTGGAAAACTATATGCAGATATTCAGGACTCTTTCAATTGCAATTAAGTTCAAAACTCTATTTGTCTTACGTAACATTGAATTGTTGAGTTGTGCTAGATCATGATCCATGTTTGGATATATGATTCAAATCCTTTATGTTCCAAATGAGTTCGGAATTAAATTCTGGAATAAAGTCTCTTTGTAATTATATACAGACATGGTTAGGCTTTTATTTGTGTTTGATTTGATATGGTTTACATATTTCAAGGAAAGGAAAGGAGAGAAGAGGAGAGGAGAGGAGAGGAGAGGAGAGGAGAGGAGAGGAGAGGA